>JAYDZE010346484.1:0-17799 GCA_034509125.1 Monilaria moniliformis
CCAACCGAAACTCGAATCGGCGGTCGGTTTTGGAACGCGAAATTAGGTGGTATTTGTAGACTTCTAGAGTGCTATTATTAAATTTTGTAAAATTTATCTATTACAAACTTAGCCCAATTTAATTTAAATTTTACTTTTATGTATTATTCATTAATTTTAAAAAAAATCAAAATTAATAAATCTTTTCTATATATAATCCACGACAAATACGCCTATCAATCCTTCATCATATTCTACATTAAATTTATATTTTTTTACTTAATTTTTAAAAGATTCAATGTCATATAATTTTTTTATGAAATACTAGATAATGAAAACTTATATGAAAATGTGTTTCTATTCTTCCAACAAAAAATTAACATTTATTTGGCAATGAAATTAATAACTCTATTATTAATTAGGGGCGAACATTCGGATTTCGGTTCGAATTTTTGCCTAATCCGAACCGATCCGAAAATCCGAATTTTTTAAAAAATTAAATCCGAACCGAACCGAATTATCCGAAAATTCGAATTCGAAAATCTGAAATCCGAATTTCCAAATCCGATCCGAACCGAAAATTCGAAATTGCATAAAAAATCCAAAAAACATAACAAAAATCCGAAAATCCGAAATTCGAAAATCTGAAAAATCTGAAAATTATAATATAATTTTTCTAAATTAATACCATGAGGTTGTTAGTATATAAAATATCATGTTCTAAATTGAAGGTCTTAATTAATATATATATAATATTACTAAAAATATATTTCGGATTTCAGATTTATTCAGTTTTTAGTATATCCGATCCGATCCGAAAATCCGAAATTTGCCGAAAATTAATCCGAACCGAACCGAAAATCCAAAAAATCTGAACCAAATTTAAATTTCGGTTTGGTTCGGATCGGATATTCGGATTTTGGATATTTTGCTCACCCCTATTATTAATTCTTTATCATATTCTACATTAAAATTTACATATTTTTTTACTTAATTTTTAAAATATTCAATCTCATATAATTTTTTTATGAAATACTTGATAATGAAAACTTAAATAAAAATGTGTTTCTATTCTTCCAACAAAAAATTAACATTTATTTGGCAATGAAATTTATAACTCTATTATTAATTAATTTAATCAAATTCAATTAATTAAGAAAATAATTTATATAAAGACTATTTCATATAGCATAACTAAAAAAATAATTTAAAGTGATTATGAATCACGTCGTAAAATGATTATATGATTCTCCATCAAATTTTGATGGGTTACACGCTAATGTAAGTAAAAAAAAAAAAAAAATTGTAAAATAAGAATAAAATGATATGGTAAACGATACGTAGGATTAAGGAATAATGGCACATAGTTTGACTGATTGTATTTTATATACTGAAAATTAAGCTGGACGGAAGTTTATATATACTTCAGGAATTAAAATGGATATTTATTAATACTTTTGGCACCTACTATTATATATATAGATATAATATTATAATTATCATTGTATACTACAATAAAGGAACCTTTAATATATATACATTCATATGACTAAAGAGTAAGATTTAAAGTATTCATATATATTCATATCCTAATATGTTTTTTATGGAACTAACAAATGTAAAATGAATTTAAAAAAAATTAGAAATAGAATTATTTTGAAATGCCACATAGGATCGCAAAGCAAGCTAAAGATTTTCCGTATCCTGACAGCTCCTCTGTGGAACAAATCTGATGTCGTATAGATTGATGTTTTAGATTGCATAAGGCAAAAGCGACAAGTTAACCAACAAATTCAAACGAAAAGAACTCCATGCCATGTAGACCAGATTTGCATCGGAGTCTCCAACGGCTATATTCAAATATGTGCCTCTAAATATCTCTAAATACCAGAAGATCCTCAACATCAAAGGTTACTTGAATCGTTGCGAATATAACACTCAAGCTCTTTTGAACACTCTCTAGCAGCTAGTAATCTCAAGGGAAATCAACGTCCAATGAACACCAAGCTCTTTCTTGTGATCACACATACTTCTCTTGTACCTAAGTAAACACTATGTTCATGCAAAGCTTATACTCGAGCAAATTGATATGTCTGTGTGCTTTTCTTTATTTGACAAATTGATTAATCTAGCAACAAGTTGTATTCCATTATTTTGTTATACGTTTAATTTGGATCGTGGAATAATTTATTTCTTAATGGAAGGATGTGTTTGGAATTGAAGTTTCACGTGATATAATTTTGTCGAAATCATCAAGAAATAAGTGTAGGTTAATTTATTTTAAAAATTTTATGGTCCGATTAGTTAACCTGAAATCCAAAAGTTTAGAATTCAAATAGGAAAAAAAATTTACAAGATGTTGCAACAAAATTCTAACATCTAGAGTCTACTCAGGATACAAGTCTATGCTAAGACAACAGGATTCTAACATCACCTATATATACACTACAAAAATACCTATTTTACCGACGAATAAAACCATCGGTAAAAGCCGACTAGTTTCCATATGGATAACCGACGGACGTAGGACGTCGTCATCTCGGTAGATTTTTACCGACGGAGGTTATACGAGCAAATCGAATCAACAATTTATGGCTTGAGATTTGGTGTCCAGGTTTGAGGATCCATGAAGAAAATGGCTGACCGCCGCCTCGCACGATCTGTTTGCAGTGGCAAGCTCGATTTGAAGGAGTGGAGGCTGCTCTAACTTATACTGATAAACACATTCTTGTTTGGGGTTGGGCCCTCTTACCTTCTTTTCTTTACTGCCTTCGCCCATATTCAAACTCAACTTCTTCATTTTCTGATGATTTAGACACAATTGAAGTAAGAAACAAGGAAATGTTTGTCTGAGAGAGATTTTGTTTCTATGTGGAAGATGAGTTTGTGGGACTCCTTTTATACAGAAGAATCAGTGTTTAGATATTTTCAAGTGGAAAGAGGAGAGAGAGAGAGAGAGAGATTCGCCACTAGTTGCTTAATCAGTGACGATTCAGGTACAAGTATTGGATGCTCGTTTATCTTTTCCAATGGAATATAGCATAAATATCATGATATTGATCTTTGGCATTTCACAGTGACAGCAACCAAACCTGGTATCGTAGTGCGAGGTCGGTAGAATGATTGATATTCAAAGATTATGCGATGGTCTCAAATCAAGTTGCATCTCTCTCTCTCTCTCTCTCTCTCTCTCTCTCTCTAGCTCAGATTATTTAGCTACCTGTTTCAGCCATGCACACTGCAATTGCTTCGAGCTCGAATTAATGAATTACCTAAGTCTTTGTCTTCAATTCCCATTCCTCACATCACAATTCACAAACTATCATGATTTCAACAAGTAGTGTTACTCTTTATGTGACAGTTAAACATAAAAAACATACACATACAATTCAGTCTACATTTGATACATGAACTCTTCAACTCAGAGCCAGCAAATTCTACTGTTTACAGGGACGATGCTCGACAAAATCTAGCAAGCCATGGCGACAGATTTCCTCTTTGAATGGTCCAAGATTGATGATCCATCAGCAAACTGCACTGCCTCACAGATGTTCGTCAAGTTCTCACTCCCAAAAACAGGCTTCACCTGACATATCTGAGGTTGCTGAGACTGATACTGATACACACATTCGAGCCTAAGGCTGTGCGAAGCAGCTCCAACACTAGTCTTCTTCTCTTTGGGTTCATCCACAAATGGAAAGAACTTCATGTTTAATTAAGTAACAAGGATTATTTTTTTCTGGAAAAATGTATGAAGGTTTGCTCCTCTTTTATACAGAAACGAAGTCTTGTTTCAAGTGGAAAGGAATTGAGATTCGCCACTAGCTAGATGGGATTCTATTGAGATAACTATTGCTTGCTTTTATCAATAGAAGAGGTATAAATTCAAGATACCTTTATTATTTTCTGATTTATTCCTTTTGCCAGAAGTTGAAATTGAGCTCATGTTAAGTTAGATATCACACTTCTGAATTTTTAGCAAAATGGTCAATATTTTTTTTCAATAATGTAACATACGTGGGGTGACGCGGTACTCGGCAGGTCTCGGCCATCGCACGCGGGGGTGCCGCGGCACTCGGCACGTCTCGGCCATTTAAGGTTTGAATTTTGACACTAGAAGATCCACATTGCATAAAAAATATTGAAACGTTGCATGTCAATTTGCCAAAAAAAAAGATATAAAAATTTGGAGCAGTGTAGGTGTGGGCAAAACGTGTGAGTTGATGAGAAACACGTACATTGCAGTGTAGGAGGTTTGAGATCAAGACTTGTTCAATACCTTAAGGCCAGAATATGCCCTTGATTTGAGCATCAAATCTGTCTTGAAAAGTGATAACGAAAGGTATATATTTTTTGAAATAATCTCGAATTTTCTCTATTTTTCTCTTTTTTTCTTATATCAGAAAGTCGAATGACACCTCAAAGCACAAGCACTTTTTCTCGTTATCCTAAAATAATCGTGTTACAAATCTGTATAATGTATAATATGACATCAAACGAGACAAACATAGCGTGAAGCAGTGACGTATCCAGAATTTTTTATATAGGGACGTGAGTCGTACGACAGATAATTACATAACACGCTAAAAAGAACACTTAAAAAATACATCTTGAAATATTATTCAATTTTAATAGACTCTAAACCCCTGGCTAATTCCTAAAAACATTAAAAGGATCGATCTTGGTCTCGGCTCTCACAAGCCTATCATAGTTTTTCAAGAAAGTACTTCTCACCCCAAGTTCTTGCAACCTCAACAGCATCATCTATCTCAACACTGCTGCTCAGCATGCCTTCAAAACCGAGATAAAGATCCATGTAGTTGACATAGGCCGCCCTCGGCTCAGACGGGACCAAGGGTGCCATCACCGTGTAGAAGCCCCTTATCCGAGCTATGTAATCTTGGCTCCTGCCATTGTCAGCTTCATCCCATTCAACAAGATATTGGATTGTGAAAATGTCGTCTTTCCTATGAGGGAAAGCTATGGATTCACTGCTTATTTTGTGCATGGCTCCACCATAAGGGTCTAGAATCACATACCCTTTTGGCCTTGAAGTAGTTCCTACTCTTCTAAATCCTATCTTTTACACCCAAAACCGAGCTCCCGTTTTCGAACCCCGACAAGTAGAGAATGAACTCGATCCAGCTCATCTCCTTGCAC
The DNA here is from genome assembly GCA_034509125.1 of Monilaria moniliformis. Taxonomy (NCBI): domain Eukaryota; kingdom Viridiplantae; phylum Streptophyta; class Magnoliopsida; order Caryophyllales; family Aizoaceae; genus Monilaria; species Monilaria moniliformis. Next base: position 5,140 of record JAYDZE010346484.1, read on the forward strand.
TCTCCCTCCAAGATTTCCAATTCAGGAAGTGTCTCATTCAAAATCTTGAGAGTTTCCCTTTTTGGTCCCAAGTAGAACCCCTTGAACGTAGTTGTCGCCACGGGGAGAGAAGCCCCAAAATAGGACGACAGGTGAAACCCGTCGTCCAACCCCGGGGCCATATGCTGCCCCCTGTTGACCTAGTCTAACATGCAACCTTCAGATCTTGCCCTTGACACAAAAACTTTATCTTAAATTTTCATTGACTTACGTCTTGAAAATTTTTGTACCACATCATCAATCCATCCTATGTAGAATCACTATATTTTTTTCATTCTTATTTATTAAATTTTCATTAATTTAACTACATTATTATTATTTTTTAATTTCAATAATGACACTTCAATCCCACATTGATCTTTTATAAAATTTAATCAAATAAAAACTTATTTAAAAAGAATATTTCTATTCTCCCGTTTATCAAAAATATGAAACATAATTATGCTATAGTTTCCTTGAATATTGAAATAATTTTCCAATTAATTATAAACGTGAGATCCCACTATTGGATGTTTAAAAATATTCGAATTTATATTTATTATCAAAATTGTAATCTCTTCACATAATAAAGTCACTAAATTCTAGAACACATAAATTTTCAAAAACAACATTTAAAAACTCAGTGTCATATTTCGATGTAATCACCAAAAAAATACTCTCTCCGTCCACCAAAAATAATCTCATTGGTAGACGGCACGAGTTTTAATGCACAATTAGTAAAGTAAGATAAATAAGCAGAAAAAGTTATTGGAGACAGAAAAAATGGTTGATAAAGTAGGAGAGAGAGGAAGAAGAAGTGATTGGAGAGATAAAAAGTAATGGGTCCTAGTGGTATAAGTTGTAAATAAATTGATGTTTAGAGATATTGTGTTATGAGAAATTTTCCATAAATGAAATGTGACTATTTTTGGTGGACGGACCAAAATGGAAAAATAAGACTATTTTTCATGGATGGAGGGAGTATAAAATACTTTCGTTTAGAAGCTACAATATTTATTATTCCAGAAAATGCTATAATCCATAGTTAATAGTAATTTCTATTAATTTCTTAAATACTTTTGACAGGTTACGCGTAATCAGAAATTCAAAATTCGGTCTCAACATCTCGTAAAATGATTCACATTTAGCCCATCGAATTTCGACATAAAGGCACTTCTTAATGTTCATTACACTTCTTAAATATATTAATATTAATCACGTTAAAATATGGATATATTAAAATTCTGTGGTTATTAAATATTTATTACTTTTTTTAAGGTTATTAAATATTTAGGTAAACAAGATAGTTAAATCGTAATAAGATTTGAGATAAAAAAGAAAATATGATTCAAGATAAGTATTTAGTGGTGTTGTCTGATTAGTCAGAGAATTCTAACCAGACAAATAGAATTATGTGCATTATTTCACCCTGCCAGGTAGAACACTCTAATTAGCCTCACTACTCGCACGCCACATTCCTCATGGCTGCAAGGCCGTATTTCACAGACGAGGGCACTTTTGACAATTCCACCATTGTTTGCTTCGTTAGCTATTGAGAGAAGCAGTGCACATAGCTAACAATGTACCTGCAGAAAATATGATTATCTACTGCTAAAACAAGATAGGGATGATTGTCATTTAAATCATAATTTTTCGTTGACTTTTGGTCAATTCCATAACTTTTGAAATTGGAATATAAATAACAACTTTTGACATTTTTTCAATTATCCCACATATCAAAATTCCAATGAAATTGGTAGTGACGTGTCAGATGGAATTTCCGACGTGGACAAAACATTTGTTCTTCAAAACGATGGCGTTGAGATGATTGTCATTTAAATCATAACTTTTCGTTGAATTCCGGCCGACACGTCACCGCCAATTTCACCAAAATTTTGCTCTGTGTGATAATTGAGAAAATATCAAAGTTATGAATTTATGTCCCAGTTTTAAAATTTATGAGATTAACCAAAAATAAATAAATAAATTGTGATTTAAATAACAATTATCCCAACAAGATATAATATCACAAAGTAAGTGTATAGGCTTGCGTGTTATTTGGCTCTGCCTCATAGGTAACAGAAGTGGTGGGTAACTTTTTTCTTCCTGAATTCTTTCCTTCTTGCGGTGTAACATGAAGTAATTATACAAATTCCATCATCAAATTATTATATAGTAATAAGCAATGAGTGAAATTTCTCCTTACAAAATAATGGAACTCATATCCAACATCGCCACAATTTTCTCTCACTATATATCCATCAATTTGATTCAACACAAGATTGTAGTAAGCAGACAAATAGCTTCCAAAAACCTTCTCAAAAGTCGTTCTAGTTCACATATATCTTCCCCATATTTTAAAACATTAATTCGTCTGATCGAGTGAAACAATGCACAAAATTTTATCCAGCTGTATTCCACCATGTTCCATCCGGCCGGATAAAACAGTGCACGCACTTTTATCCGACTAGATAGAACTCTCATACGAGAAGTGAGAGGCTCATGCGTCTTTCCCTTTCCAAAATTAAAAAATAAAAAATAAAAAATAAAATCCAATTTTGAGATTTTTTTTATAATTGATTTGACCCATTTTGAAAATGAAAAAAAAGCCCTCACTTTTAGATATTTAAGATACCAAACACAAAATAAATTCTTATTATAAAATATATTATCCTTAATAGCACGAAACTGCCGAACCAATCGAGGCCTATAGGCTATAGTAATAATTTCAACAGTGGGAGTCGAAATCAATGCATCCTTATCCCGTTTTAATCACTGTCACCTGCAGTCAGCAAATAGATAGGTATTTATAACCCTTACCCAATTATTGAATTATATACTCTTCCGATTCGGCCAAATATCATGGACATGTCCTAACACAAATTAACTTTTCGGAAAACGAAAAACATAAAAAAGATTGTTTCTTCATACTCCAGTTCTTGAAAATCACCGAACCCAATTCTTAATTCCTATCTTTATAATTTTTTTTCAAGAACTGGGATCTATCGGGGCTAACAGCTGCTGAAAGATGGCGACCAGGACGTCGGAACTAGTGGGTCGTGTTGACCCGGCTCAGAGCTTTGATGTTGATGCTATGCTCCGTTATGCGATTGCGAATGTTAATGGGTTCCCTCAGCGTCCTTCACAGTTCACTGTTTCTCAGGTTTTGTTTGTACTTTCTTTTTCTTTTTAAAATTGAGAAACTGATTCTACAGGAGTAGGAATTGATGAATTTGGTTTGTGGAAGAGTTGATCATACAGAATTGAACTTGTGATCGGCTAAAATGTTTGATCTTTTGCTTTTTTTTATTGCGAATGAGTGTTGATATTGTGCTTGGATTAAGAGTTGATGATAGTTGTAACTTTGTAGTTTCTGCAAATATTAGAGCATTGATTATTGTGGTTTTACTTCAAAAGTTGGGAATCGTTTGAGTTCATCTGTAATGAAATGATGGAATTGGCAGAAAGAGAAAGACCTGTGCTTCGGAAAATTGAGATAGTTGACAAGAAAGGGATAGGCCGGATTTATGATATTTTTACATTCTTAATATTCATGTTTTTAAGCTAATAAAAGTTAAAAAGTAGTTTGGCATAGTAGTCTTTGGTCTTTGTCATGGTTGTCTACATATATAAAACCTAAAGATTATTCCATAGAAATACTTTTTGCATTGGGAAGTTGATAGCAGTATTGATTTTGTTTGAATAATAGCTGATGTGTGAAATGGTTTCATATATGAAATTTATGTGAGCAGAGCTTATTTTGAATGTACTTTTTTCTGCTTTGTATTTCGATTCAGTTTGGCCATGGTCAGTCCAATCCTACATTCCTCCTGGAAGTTCAAAGTGGGAATATGAAGAAAAAATACGTGTTGAGAAAGAAACCCCCCGGGAAATTACTTGAATCCGCACATGCTGTTGAGAGAGAGTTTCAGGTTCTATTCTTTTTTTTTCTCTCTCCCCTTTGCAGATTGGAATAAGTATTCTAATTATTGGGATGTCGTTGCTTGCTTCAAATATTTTGGTGTTTCCTTCCAACCGGCCCTTCTTAATTTAAAGTGCCATTTGGAACACTGCAGGTGTTACATGCCTTAGGTACTCACACGTTGGTTCCGGTGCCTAAAGTTTACTGCTTGTGTACCGACCCAAGTGTTATTGGGACCACATTTTACATTATGGAGTATCTGGAAGGACGTATATTTATCGAGCCCATGCTCCAAGTATGAGTTTCACTTTTTCTGATACCTTCTTTCTGGTTATCTTGTAAACTAAGGCAATCCTGAAGATCTAATTATCTCATTACTCATTGTTTAGAACGTAGAACCTAGGCAAAGACGCGCCATATATCATGCTACTACTAAAGCTTTGGCGTCCCTTCATTCTACTGATGTGGATGCCATCGGTCTGCATAGCTATGGGAAACCAAACAATTACTGTAAACGGCAGGTAGGCAAAAATTTGTTTCTCTCCAGCAGATATTCACTCATCTAGGCAATTATTATTGTCAAAGTTTTCAGTGACTTTTATGTGCCGTTTGAACTTCCTTAGGTCGAGAGATGGGCCAGACAGTATCTTGTTTCTACTGGTGAGGGAAAGTCTAACAGAAATCCCAGGATGTTAGAACTCTCTGATTGGTTGCGTCAGCATATTCCTCCTGAAGATTCTTCAGGGGCAGCTGCAGGTTTAGTCCATGGCGACTTTCGCATTGACAATCTTGTCTTCCATCCGACCGAGGTCAGTGTTCTACTTAAACTTTTTATACGTTCTTGATTCTTAATATGATTCAAAAGCTCAGTTTTTCTTGAAACAATTCCGAGATCATTTTGCTCCTTCTTATATCAGGATAGAGTGATCGGTATCCTCGACTGGGAACTATCCACCCTCGGCAATCAAATGTGTGATGTTGCATACAGCTGCTTGGTAAACATGTCTATTGCATCCCTTATGGTTCTTTTGTGTGTCTGCTATTTGACCTTTTGAGACTCTGCTTTCTGTTAAAACCGGATTTTAATTCTTAAGTCCTGTAGAATTTCACTTGTTTACGGTTAATTTCTTGTATGCCATATCAGCATTACGTCGTGGATATTTCTATGGACGAAGTAGAAAAGAATGACGGTCTTGAATTTACTGGAATACCGGAAGGGGTTCCTACACTGGCGGAGTATCTGGCGGAATATTGTGCTGTTACTGTAAGGACTACTTGATGAATTCTGAATTTCTACTTTCCTTGCAATAGTCAAATCTTGATTTATTTAACTGAAATAAATGGGTTAGTATATTGTCGGTATCCTAAGTAATTTTAGTGATGGGATAAAAGAATCAAACAAGCAACCTGTAGTTAGAAACGAGTCAAACAAGGAAACACTGTCAGCACTTAAGATATGTCAACTATCGAATTTTCTTTGATCTTATTGTGGTGACTGTACAAACACTGAATTTCATGGGAGCTCTTAACTCTGGTTGTTGATTGCAACTCAGGGGAAACCATGGCCTGCCTCTCAATGGAAGTTTTATATCGCCTTTTCTTTGTTTCGTGGAGCATCTATCTATGCTGGAGTACATTCTCGATGGATCATGGTATCGGTTATTGAGCTTATGTGCTGATGGTTTGCTTGCCCGTTTGGTTGTTTTTCGTATTGGAGCTTAGTAGTGAATAGTGATATATATTTCATAACATGTCGTTGCAGGGAAATGCTTCAGGAGGAGAGCGCGCCCGCCATGCTGGACGGAAAGCTGATGCTATGATCGAGATTGCGTGGGCATTTATTCAGAGGGAATCTGTTCTTCCCATGCAACCTCCACAGGGTAACCTCGATTTCTGACATATACGATTGCCTTTTGAGTTCAAATCCACTTTGCTTATGAATGGTGTTAACTGAGTTTCTTACTCCTGATATATTCAAGTTGCTGCTTTGATTTCCATATTTCAGAGTTAATTCCCCAAGAATATGCACAACCACTTGGAAAAGAAAGCGGAGATAGCCTCTATTTAAGTGGAGATAGATTTGTTCCAAATCAAAAGGTTCAGGACTTGAGAAACAGATTGATCAAGTTTATGGAGGATCACATATATCCAATGGAAAACAAGTTCTATAAATTTGCTGAGTCGAGCATGCGTTGGTCTGTTCACCCTGAAGAGGAGAGGCTAAAGGAGCTAGCAAAGAAAGAAGGCCTATGGAACTTATGGATTCCTGTATGTGGAGCTAAATCAATTTACTTCTCATTTCATTTGCCATCGGAGTTAAATAATGCGTTAAGCTCAATTACTTAAAACAATATATCCATGTTTGTATGCAGATTGATAGTGCTGCTAGGGTTAAGAAAGTTGTTTCTGCCCAAGGAAAAGATGGTCTGATTGACAACACATTTGATAAAATACTCGGTGCTGGTCTGTCAAACCTTGAGTATGGATACCTTTGTGAGATCATGGGCCGTTCCGTGTGGGCGCCTCAGGTGTTTAATTGCGGTGCACCAGATACGGGAAATATGGAGGTTAGAAAAGCAACAAGAAGATATTTCTTCAGTCTCTCTCTCTCTCTCTCTCTCTCTCTCTCTGTTTTCCAGAATCGCAAAACCATTCTTGTTAATGATAAGATATCTGTTCTACTTGAAAGACCTGATTAGTTGTGCTTAAGCGCGTTGTATTGCATTATATGATGATCCCCTATTTGTGTCTTCTGCTTGGGTGGCCTTTCTTGTAGGTATTAATGCGCTACGGAGATGCTGAACAGATGCGCCAGTGGCTCGTTCCTTTGCTCGAAGGAAATATCCGGTCTGGATTCGCAATGACCGAGCCACAAGTTGCATCTTCTGATGCTACCAATATAGAGTGCTCCATCAAAAGGTACATAGCTGCAACATTGCTATGCCCTCTGATCTGTGGGTGGGATATATATTCATGTCTTGTTCATGCTTCCTGAAATGCAAGTTCGTTGAAGTAGAACAAAGATACATAATTATGTTGAATCAATTCTCATAAATTAATGGTTAGGCAAGGAGATTCATACATTATAAACGGTCGAAAGTGGTGGACGAGCGGAGCCATGGATCCTAGGTGCAAAGTTCTAATTGTCATGGTAAGATTTGCTATCTCATATGTTTCAAGATAATGTTTCAAAATCCATATTCTAACTCAAAAAAATGTAGGGAAAGACTGATTTTGCAGCCCCCAAGCATAAACAGCAATCCATGATCTTGGTCGACATTGATACTCCCGGTGTAAACATAAAGAGGCCATTGACGGTGTTTGGCTTTGATGACGCGCCTCATGGACATGCGGAGATATCATTCGAGAATGTACAGGTACCAGCCAGGAATATCCTACTCGGTGATGGTCGTGGATTTGAAATCGCACAGGTGAGATTTCTTTCCGTTTGGGAAGATGCAATCGTGTTTTCACGAGTTAGTGAGACGAGTTTCTTGAATGCTGCTCCTCACTTTTGCTTCCGCTCTACACCAGGGTAGGCTAGGCCCCGGCAGGCTACACCATTGCATGAGGCTGATCGGCGCTGCTGAGCGTGGCATGCAGTTAATGGTTCAACGAGCAATCAGCAGGCGAGCGTTCGACAAGTTGATAGCTGAGCACGGCTCGTTCCTTTCGGACGTTGCAAAGGTTTGTTTACTTATGTACTTGCATCTCAAAATAATGCTGTGAAATCAGTAGCTTGATCTCTCCTTGCTTGGGACCGGTCGTTGGGACAAAACGAGCTCTACTTCGTCTTTGGACGAGCTCTTTTGTTGCCCCCGTTCATCTAGAATCAGCGGCTGATTTAGGGGGTGCGGTTATTTTAGCACCCCTCGTTGCGGGAAAATTTCAATTTTAGCTCTCTCAAACTATTTTGTCTAGCATTGAGCTTTCGTGCTGCAGTGTCGGGTAGACCTTGAGAGGACTAGATTGCTGGTTCTGGAGGCTGCAGATCAGCTCGACCGCCTTGGGAACAAGAAGGCGCGTGGAACCATCGCCATGGCCAAGGTACAGATAACCAAGATGCGTTCAAAGTTCGAGTTTTGAAACTTACATGAACGTTTATCACCGTTCTTGCCTAACCCTTATCGCTGGATCAGGTAGCCGCTCCGAACATGGCACTGAAAGTGCTGGACACGGCGATGCAAGTGCACGGCGCGGCGGGTTTATCGGGCGACACTGTTCTGGCTCACCTTTGGGCAACCGCACGAACGTTAAGAATTGCAGATGGTCCTGATGAAGTCCATTTGGGAACTATTGCAAAGCTAGAGCTTAGAAGAGCTAAGCTTTGAAAGACATTCTCCGATTTTATTGTAAGTCGATCAGTCGCATGAAATTTCCCCATGATGGAATAATAATACTGTACAACTAGTCATATACGGTGATAGAATAAAATGTTGTTGTCTGTCCCTAAATAATAATTTATTTTTATATTTTGATATGACGATAAAAATTAGTCTATTTTCATTTATAGATATTGTCACTTCACAATATACTATTCTTAGTATGTTAATTTATTTACCTTTTTCACCATTTTTTTCGACTCATAATCTACTTCACTTTTATTAAACATTACTAACGTTACAATTGAAGATGAGATAATTTATCCACTATTACTCCCTCTGTCCCATTCAAGATGACATACTTCTTTTTAGTTTGTTCCGAATAAAATGACACATTTCTATTTTTGAAAATAATTAGTTATATACATCCAATAACCATTTCTAAAATCTCGTTTTATCTTGGATGGGACGGAGGGAGTATTTACTAAAAAATCATACAATAGTCGTAATCTAATAAATTAAAGAAATCATACAACACGATTCCACAAGCAACTAAAACCTAATATTAATTCCTTTTGTCAACCGGGCAACATCGCAGGAGTGTAGGGAGCTCCGGATTCCTTGATCCAGGCGTCACCGCCGGCGCCGAAGACAACTCCACCGGTCCATTTCTGGACTTCCTGACCGGACAAGGTACGGATTCCCTTCCACTTGACCCGCTTGGCAGTATTGGCGCCGGGCCCGCGGTTTCCGTACTCGACGTAGAAGCAGGTGTCGATGCCGATGTCCTCGATCATGCGGGCCCAACCCGACTCGCTGATGAAGGCGTCGATGTTGGATTGAATGATGATGGTCCTCGACAGCGCCTTCCACGGCCGCCCCAGGTACGATGGCACCGGCGGTTTCGTCTGCAGCAGCGCCGGTTCCGCCGTGAACTTGCCGTTCTGGATTATGAACGCCGTGTTGCTGTTCGGGTCGGACCGCCCATGAGCAGTCACCGCACACTCTTGCCCCGGGGCTGGCTTGCGCGTGATGAAGGTGCAGTCTTGGAAGAGGGTCAGACCGGTCCCGAACACGTAGTCGATGGTGCCGGAGATGATGCAATTCCGGCAGTATTGCCGGTACACGTCAGCGCAGAGGGTGTCTTGATACCCGTCCATTCGGACGTTGTAGAGCACCGACCGGTCACCGGAGAGTCGCACTGCAAGGGCTTGCATGCCCGCCGGCCCCGCCGCGTTCTCCACGCCGATGTCCTTGGCCACGAAATCATCGCTGTTCACCGCTACAACACCATAAATGCCATGCTAATTTTATAAATTCCAACTCATGAATTTTCAATTGTAAAGAGAAAAATGTCCTCGAGGGACGTTCAAGCAAGGTAAATTTAATTTTCGGATTCAAATTCCACCGTTCCACCTCCCTCTCCCTCAATGCGACTTAGAATTACTTGATAAAATGAGAAATTAGGATAATTTTTACTTTTGTTAAATGAAAATGGATAATTTGAGGTATTGACTTATATAAATATATACATAACACGAAATATCTGAAACGGCCGGGTGGTACTTACCAAGCGTGGCGGTGCTGTAAGTGGGAACACCGGCTTTGACGCTCTTTTTTCCGATGATTTTGGTGGAGGTGGGGCCAGCGCCAATGAGCACAAGTTTGTTAAGCCCTCTGGGAATGTCGACGTTCTCTTCGTAGACGCCGGGCTTTATTAGAATCACGACGAATGAGCCATTAGTATTACCCTTGGGCAACGAAGCCACCGCGTCGCTGATGCGATTGAACTTGCCGCTCCCGTCTTTCGCCACCACGACTGTCGGCTTCACCGATATCGCCGTGGCCTGAAGCAGCCGCTTCTTGACGAAATCCTCGCCTTCCGCCTCCGCCATCAGTTTCCGGGTGCCGCCCATGATATCTCCGAGCTGCAAAGCCTCAAAGAACTCGGAGATATCCGTGACCATAGCGAGGCCGTTGCTCGACAGCTCCCGGGCAGTCTTGAGCAGGTTCTTCATCTTCTGGCCGGTGTCGCCGGTGGTGACCTGGAAGGCGTCGATGCACGTCTCCTGGTTCGTGATCACGGCGCTCAGCCACGTCCGCAGATCGGCGATGTACTCTTTCACCTTGGAGCCGTCCATGACGCCGATTTGATCCACCGATCGCCTCAGGTCTTCGACGGCCTTCTCCAGCACTTCCCGGCAGACTTCGAACGCCTGCTTCGTCATCGGATCGGTGGCGGCCTCCTTCAGCAGGGTCGACTCGTTGAGGGCGTGACCCACTTTGTCGATGGCGACGTCGATCGCCCTCTCGATCAGCTTCTTGGGGTCCGTGGTGTTGGCCCCGGCCAGGCTGGCGTGGCAGGTGTCTTGGAACCGCGTCGGGGCGCAGATGGCATCCACTGACCTAGTGGTGGATTCTACATTCGGAGCGTCCTCACTGCTGCCTCTGGTGGTGACTACGGCGGCGACGATGGCTGCCACCAAGAGAATGGAGGCCACGGCTGCAATTAGGCCCTTCTTCTTAGAAGCCGGCTCCCCCATTTTTGCTTTGATCTCTGGTTTTTGTTCTTCTTAGTAATATATCTTTTCAAAATTTTCATTGATCAATTAACTCATGGTTCTCGGGAACTCTTGCTCCCTATTTTGATGCCACTTTTGAACAGTGATGGATGATTAAATTTGTTTAGGAGAAACATATTTGAAATTTATAGGTATGAAATTTGAGGTTGCAGATTGAGTTTCCAATTTAAGTAAAAAAAAGGAAAAGGGATATCCACGTTTTAGTAAGTGGAAACAATGGTAATCCATGCATGGCAATTAGCAAATAAAATGTTTAACCGGCCATGCATGCAAATTAGGGGGCCCTAGATATTTTCTTCCTTCTAGATGGAGTAGCAAGGTGAAGCCGCCTGAAAATGTTTGTCTCATAGTCTATTGTGTTACATAATATTAATTTTACTATTTTTATTAAAAAAGTAATATTATATAATGAGCCCTAGTTGATATTTCATTAAGAACAAAATAATAAATGATAATAAGGAATTGAAAGTGAAATACAAAGCGAAAGGTGCAACATAGATAAAAAAAAATTATTTTGAATTTAAATCATATAAATATGAGAAATAGATCATCTTTATTAACTATACAGAATTTGAAATATAAAAGGGTTATTATCTTAGTGGTAATAGCGCAAAGTAGCAATTTTTGATAGTTAAAAGTAAACTTGTCCATCAACTCTATTTCCATAGTATATAGTTAAATTTGATTTGAGGAAACATATATAATCATTTAAGTTATCCAACTTTATATTTTTTAACCTATTTCTCTTTCTCTCTCTTTCTCCATCTCTCTCCTGCAATACTGAAATCAAGTTGGACTGATCTCTCTTTCTTCGACTACTTTCTCTGCTCTATCCGGGGGTAGCGGCAGAGGATACAAGTTCTGCTATCGTCTTGGCCGAAGCGACGGAGAAAGATTCCAACTCTATCTCTTTTCGACATTATTGTAAATCCAAAGCCTTTTCCGGCTGCAGCGCTGTATACCCTCGTGATGTTGATCATTTAATTCACTCTGGCGACGAGATTTTCGATCGTATTCTCCATGTAAATCTTCTTTTTAACATTTGTGGTTTCTAAATCTAGAGCTAGAACTATAATGGTACAATTTTTGGATACTGAATAAATATATGGAACATTCGAACCATGCATACCAAAGTCTTGCTCAGTCGGCATTGTCTTTACTTTGCATGAATTGTGTTTGGTACACGTGATTTGAATTTCCCAAATTCGAACCACGTGTACCCCAGTCTCGCTCGGCCAGCCTTGGCTTTACCCACACTAGTTTAGTACACATGGTTTGAATATAGAACATTCGAACCACACATACGAAACTCTTGCTCGACCGACCTTGGCTTTGAGCATCCTAGATTGGTACGTGTTGTTTGAATTTTCCATATTCATACTAGGGCAACTGTACTTGAAATATTGATTTGATCGAAATTATTTCATGTAGATGAGGGCAACTGTTGTCATTATTGTCATGGAAGGGTCTGAAATAACAACATATATGATTTTAAAGATTTACGATGAATTCATCACTTTGTTAAATAAACTCAAATCCCATAAAAATGAAAAATCACAAAAATTTAATCCATCATTCTCCACGGCTAATTCATCATATTTCTGTAAAAAATTATCATGCACATTTTATATTTCGTATTTCCTAATTTAAAGTAAGATTTTAGCCAAACCGTTATTGGGGAAATAAATGTTGCTAGTGCGGTCGATAAGTGATCGTGTTTATATGCAATAAAGTAATACTCATACATAATTTTATCTGCTCGAGTTTTATACTAATACGAATAGTAAATCACATATGATGAAGACTTTTATACAAG
>JAYDZE010346595.1:0-17796 GCA_034509125.1 Monilaria moniliformis
GAGTCAAAGACCAATTATCCAAATACAATCCAAAAATCATCATCACAATTCACAATCCAAAATAACCAAACATCACAGTCATTGAAACAGCTGGTGGGCACTCTGACTGTGTGCAGTCTGCGCAGTGCTCGTGTGAGCGATCTCTCCAATGGTGGCCAATACTAGATAGATAAACAAAAACAAACAAATAATCTAAATAGTAAGTATAACATTGAAATGTAAAAAAGTAAAGAATTCTATATTAAAGCTTCAGCTTCATTTTTTGTCTTGGATCAAGCACAGCAGCGATGTATAGAATCTTATTCATCTTCGGATTTAGGCTACAGACTTTGAAATGTAACTCCAATTAAGAACCGAGCTGCCGAGCAGTAGCAATAGCATATAGATACTTTGAAATGTGAAAAGCAGTCAAGGAGTTACTTTGAAATGTGAAAAGCAGTAGCATATTAGATACCATCATACCAAGCAGGAAACAAAACATATAGGCTATAGCAGAACACAAAACCAAGTTTCAAACTCAACAAAAATGATGCAAATACAATAGAAAATATAGAATGCATACTTGCTCGGTTGCTCCTGCGCACAGCAGCAGCAAGAACTGGAGGATGTAGGCAAAATTCTAACCAAAATCCTAGCTTTTGCACAAATTAAACCAAACCGAACAAGGGAAACGATGCAGGCAGAGGCAGCAGACCTATGTACTAAATACTAATGAAATTAACCTGTGGAGGAGCCAACTCAGCCGAGGCCCGAGGAGGACTGCGAGAGTCAGAGAGCCGAGAGGCGCGGACTGCGCGAGAGAGGTGCGACGCGAGAGAGGCGCGGCCGCGCGAGAGACGCCGCAGAGATGAGAGACCGCAGAGTCGCGAGACTGCGAGAGTCAGAGAGCCGAGAGTCGCGAGACTGTGAGAGAGCCGAGAGGCGCGAGACTACGCGAGACTGCGCGAGAGAGGCGCGGCCGCTCGAGACTGCGTGAGGAGGGCAGAGCCTGAGACGCCGCAGAGATGAGAGACCGCACCGGCGCCGCAGTCGCAGATGAAAAGAGGGAAAAATTGAAAATTCATAAACCCTTACCCTCGTTCTGTTTTGTTTGAATGGAACATTCAATGACTCAGTTGATTGAATCAAGTTAATTAGTTAAATGTTAAAACTTAAATTTAATTAATTAATTAATTTAAAATCGGGTATCGCGGGTACCCGATACTCGATCGGGTAAACCCGATACCCGAATTAGCGTCAACTTTAATACCCGATCCCGTACCCGCATCCGACAATCATGGGTATTGGATACCCGATACCCAACGGGTCTCGGGTCGGGTCGGGTATTACCCGATACCCGGTATCCGAACTAGCAGGCCTAATCAAATTGATTATAATATTAGGATGGGCCTCTAGGTTACTGTTGGAAAAAAAAACTAGACTCTATACCTATGGCAAGGGAGTCCCCCTTCTCATAAACAAAGACAGCAGAACAAGAGCAGCCTGGTGAAGAACTCGGTAGCAGACCAGCGCCGACCAGTAGACCAGCGCCGAGCAGCAGACCATCGCAGCGCGCAGTACTGTCGCGAGCCGTCTCCGTCGCTCCCAGCCTCCAGGTTCAGCTTTGCCGCGTCCAGCCCCAGCAATAACACCGCGAGCAGGCCGCCGACTGCAGCACCCCCTTCTGCCAGCCGCTCCCGTCGCGTCCGGCACTGCCCCCGGCCTAACCAAGGTCCATTCGTACCATTTTTCTTCTTAGTTTCGTATTCTCTGTTAAGTCGTTGGCATTGCTCGTAGGTTCAGTGGGTTTGCGGGAATAACACATGAATTCCCTGGCCAGTTGAAATTGAGAATCTGCATTGTCTGGTGCCATTGTTATGTGTTTAAGTTGAATTTGTTGCATTATGTGTTCTAGCTTCTTTGAAGCGAAGTCGATGATTTCTAGACCTAATTTCCGAAGGAAATTTGAAATCTTTTTCTTCGACAGGGTTGCTGCGACTAGTCCTTCTCTTAATTTCCCTTAATTTGTTCTGGGCATGGAGTTGGACCGCAATTACGAAATAGCTCGAGTAGCAGAGTTCGTCTGTAGTGGTGGCTTCACTAGAGTAGCTCTGCAGGTAGCAATACACTGACACCTCTTATATCTATATACGCTGAGTGTGAGAGTGTGTGTGTTTCCCAAATTGTTTTGTTTGATGCTGCATTCACTCACAATCTTCCACATTCACTATTTCTTGTTTTTCTGGCTTTATAAGTTCCCAGATGAGCTTCTGGCTATATGATGAGTGTGTGCATGTGTTGTTTTGAATTGTTGTGTTTGGTGCTATATTCTCTCTCTCACTGCATTCTGCACTCTTGCTATTTTATGTTTGCTGGGGTGATAAAGTTCCCGGATGAGCTACTGAAGGATTCTATGGAGGTGGTTAAAGCTCTGCGCCAGGAGCTCAATTCATCAGTGATGTTGTATGTAATGGCTGACACTACTTACGGAAGCTGCTGTGTCGATGAAGTTGGGGCTGCGCACGTTGGTGCTGAATGCGTCATTCATTATGGCCATACATGCCTCAGCTCGTTAGTAACTTTTTGATGCTAAATCTTGGTTTAGTACTTAATTCCAACAGTAAGAGTGTGTTGCATGTTTGTGTATCTTGCTATGTCCGAAAATTACTCTCGGATTTGACCACTCACTTGGAGCATTTGTCATTTGGTAGTCACGAGATGTTTAAATGGTTGGATCTATATATGGAAATAATGAGTGTTAGCTTGTGAAATGATTTTGCATTTCAAGCTTTAGCTTTGTACCTGCTATGGTCAGTGATATTTTGACAATATCGGCTTTTTCTTGCTATATCCACGATAATTTGGGCTAAGAAGTTTCTTACATTAGAAGTGGTAGACTTTAAGTAGTATTTTGATCAGGTCTGTCTTTGATTGGTTGTTGCAAGTTGATTTATCCTTAGGCTTCTGATATATGAACTTGTCTGGGAAATATTGTGTTAGTATGAGGCTTTCTTTATGTTAGTTATTTAACTTTTGATCTCCCCGTGTTTTTCTTCTCAGGACATCAACTATTCCCGCATTATTCATTTTTGATAAAGCTTTGATCAGCCCATCAAATTGTGCAAGGAGTTTGCTCGATCATGGTCTGGAAAGTGGCAAGCCTATTTTGGTATGTTAGTGATGCCTATCCTTTTGGTTTGCTGCATGACTGCATCTATGGTGTGTTAGAGTGGCTAAAACATGGAATTAAAAACGAAGGTGTTAAGGACTCCTGTCCCATCCCTAGACACTCTAAGATTGTTGCCTATCTTTTTTTTTTTTCTTTCCCCATTTCAATAACAAAAAAGAGAGTATAGATATCTAATGGTTAAACCCTGTTGTACTATAACATCATATATAAAAGTGTTATATCAATTTTCCACTATCTTGTTTGATCAGTTCTGACTACACAGCATATCGCTGCTAGCTTGGCAACCTACATATCTCCAACTGCCATTTCTTGAGTGTTGGGTATGCAATATCGATTTATGTTAGCTTTTAACGTATGATACTGGTCAAGATGATCTCTTTATTTAATATTTAGTTTAGGTAGTCCGTTGTAGTCTATGTCTATTAATATTCTTTTTGTGATGGCCATGTTTAACACTGAAGTTGAGACAGTAAGGATTTTAGTATGTGAATGTGATTCCTTTTGTACAGTTTGGAATAAATGAGCGTTTTTGGAGGAAATTTATCGGAAAGGAAGTGAGAGTAGTGTAGGAGAAAGGTAATATAATATGAGCAAAATGCATTGAAAAGTGCAGATCTGTTGGGTTATGCTCTAGAATGAGGAATTGGGAAGAAAGTATTTCAGGTAAATGCAATGCAGCAAACATATCCCTAGCCTCTGCCAGTATCCAGGTTGTGCAGTATTTGTATTGTGATGTTTCAATTTAAAGGTGGGGTATATGTTTGGGCACTTATACCGATGAGACTGATGATGGGAAATTGGAAAGGTTGACTAAGTTAAAGTCTTAAAGATTATGTCTGAGCCTTTGGAAGATATCCCTTGGCGTTGATTGTGAGGTGCAATTGAGTCAAGGAGCCAATGGTAGCTTATATTTCTAGGCATTTTGGATGCTGCTATTAGAATAACCCTTTTCAAAATATAGTCTGCAATATACTGCCAACAGACAAAATTCAGCTTTATTAGCATTTGTTGAAAAAGCCAGAACTTGAGTGTACATTGATGTTGTCAAGGCTGTCAAAATATAAGGAAGCTTGAAGAAAAGTGTGAAAGTTACCTTTAAACTCACTGGAAAATGTTGTGGTGTCTAATCTCTAGGTCTGGTTATTACAGTGTAACAAGGATTTCAGTACCCACTGTACCGAAAGGACGAATGATTTTGATATCCTATCCTATGATATTCCAAAAGTAGATGACAAATTAGTTTGTGAAATGATATAGAAGACATGCTTGACCACTAGCGGTACCCATTTTCTGGAGTGAAACCTTTTGTTTAAGAGGCCTTGCTCCAGCAGAATAAGAAGTCCAAAATCATATAATAGATTACTAATGTTATTTCATGTCCCTCTTTTCTTTTTCATGTGATTTGTTTCCGATCTCATTATTGAGTCTGCTATATTATAATCATATAGTGCATTCTTACTATTGCCTCCATCTGGATAAATCTCACCTTTCCCCTGTTCCCCTGCATGTAAAGGACAGTTAATAGGTGAATATACTCTTTAGAAGAGCTTAGTTGGTGAAAAGAATAAAAATGGTGATTCCGTTATATATGTCTCCTTGGTGCCATTTCTAAGAATTTTGTTCGTCTTTATTAAGACTACAGCTGTGAGATACCTTTCTTTCATATCTGAAGAATACAACCAGGAGAACCTAATTCAGACCTCTTATTAGCAAATAAGACAGCCTTGCAGTCAGAGCCCCTCACCATTAGCATGAACTCTCTGCAAATGTGCATTATTACATATTTGAAGAACTGCTTCAAATACATCCCAACACTCTAGTTGAAACACATTATACACATGCTATTGGGCAAGTCGCGATTGGTATTTACAATACACAGTCTGCTGTGTTGGATCATTGTTGTTAAAAGCGCGCCTGGGGCGCACTTGGGGCGCGAGGCTGAAATCGCCCCAAGGTGGCTGGGGCAAGCTAGATGCAGGGGGCGCTGCTGGGGCGCAGGGGCGAGGCAGGGGCGAGGCTGGGGAGAGACATGCACAGTTTTATCCTCCCAATGTCTTTCTCTCTCCATCTTTAATTGGTTTACAACATAGGTGATCATTAATGCATGTTTTACTCCTATTTTCACCATTAATATGTTTGCATAGATATTCTAAAATTCATTTAAATCTCTGCATTTATACCTATGCATTTAAATCTCTGCATTAATACCTATACGTTTATATTTCAACATTGACAAATCTGCATTTATACCTATACTTTTATAACTATGCATTTATATTATGTATTAACACATCTGCATTTATACATGCATATATCCCCATTTAAACATCTTGTACAAGAGTAGTGCGCCCCATTGCCCCATCGCCCCGCGCCCCGAATTTTTGCCTAATCGCCCCGGTGCACCCCGCGCCCCTAACAACACTCTGTTGGATAAACTCTTTTGGCCTCTGTTGGACCTTCACAATGGAAGATGAATTCATCTTCAGAGAAAGAGGAAAAGAGTGCAAATATGCATATGACATAAGAAACTAAAATACTATATTTACTATGCTCAATAGATAAATTAAGATGCCAAGGATATGCAGAAATTGCTGGCTAACTGAATTATCTGAGTGTTGATGTTTCTGAAGAGGTGTAAAAAACTTCACTACGATGTTTTCACCATGTCATTTCATGTTTAATATGATTATTATTATTAGTTTTATGTCCCCCGATTTTCAATCAAAAAGTGGCAATGAGACCATGCCCTCGAGTTTTTGCTTTCTATTTTAAGCATTTGACACCATATAATGTGACTATATTATTAAGAGCTTTATGCACACAAGCAGCCTTATTTATTTCAAAACTGTGAACATTGGGGCAAAAGAGAAGAGCTCATGAGTGTAACATTCACGAGCACAAGGCTATTCCATATCAAGTTTTTTTTTTTTTAAGTTATTGGTTGCATTTAACCATTGATGATTTTGCCAATGAAGAGTGTTGGTGTGTATGTTTATGTGTCTTTAAAACAAATAATTGAGTAAGATCATGGTGCATCTATTTTTATCTCTGCATGAAACTAAGTCTTGCTGATAGCTAGTTTATATGTGCCCAACCTCTTGAGTCAGAGAAGTTCACAAAGGCATAGTTTGCAATTCTTCCTGTAAGGACTGATGTTTTTTCTGCTGAAGTAGTAAAAATTCCACTCTGGTGATAATAGATTTGATACTTGTTGCTTATCCTAACCAGGTGCTTCTCAGACTATTCAGCTCCACTGCAATGAATACTGATTTTTAATCTGTTACTTATGATAACTAGGTTCTAAGTGGACTGGAATATGTACATGCAATACCAGATATAAAAAACGTGGTGGCTTCTGATGTTTCAAGCATATCTGGATCCACATCCATGTTAGAACTCCTTTATGCTGATGTATGCTGTTCGGTTGTTGCCCCATCTGAAATCCCTGCATCTGCAAATCAAATTGGAGCTGGTAGCCAAGTTGTACACGAATGCCCTGCTGATGAATCTGGCCAAAGTTATAGTATAGGAGGTTTGAGCTGGAGAATTCCTCAAGGACGGAAAATGGAGGATTATTTGCTTTTCTGGATTGGCTTGGACAGTCCAGCATTTGCAAATGTTCTATTGACTTTCAATAACTGTGAAATAGGTAATAATCCTTATTAGCTTGCTCACCATCTCAATAAGGAAAAGGAACATGAACTCTACAGCATGCACACATTACTGGTGTTGTTCCAGTCAATGTAGTCAGGAAATTTCTATTCATGGTTTTTGGAGTTTTTGTTTAAGAGACATATAGTAGATGTTCCAGGAACATCATTTTGTTCTTGTTCGTATTGATAATAGGGACCATTTATGTTTCTTGCCTTTCTTCTGAAGCAGATGTTAGTTTTAATGCTTTTTTTGCCAATTCATTGAGGAAATTAGCTGCTACTCATGCTCATACATTTGCTGCAATTATTATTATTCAATTATAACGAGGAAATAAAGCATGGGGCATATTTGAATGAGATGAAGTCTATTTATTACTAGCTGATATGGAGAAATGCCTAGAGGAAAGGAAATATGTCTGCAAGAATCAAGTTTTTAATCTTAATTTATATCTTTCTGTGTACATATGCAGCTGGAAGAGATCCATTTATCCACTTCTGACTAAAATGTGTCCACTACCTGATGCTATTTTCAAATGCTGAGTTTCAGCAATCAAGATATCTCTTCTTGTAATGCACGTTCCTTGCCCAAATATGTCGTGCATTAAGGAATATTTTTTTAGGTTAGGGTTACAGTCAAATTGTATATCAGATGTTTTATGGTATGAATTGCTCCAGTATACACAATGCTTCTGGATAAAATTAGAGAGAACCTTTAGGAGCAATGCTATAAAGTGTGATTCCAGATTTTTCTTTCAGAACCATATATCACAAGAAACTTTCTGTGACATGAATAACACATGACATTAAGTAAAACATTTTGTTAGTGAAAATGCTTTCTGAAGGCTAGTGTACTGAAACTCTCAGCAGATGCCTTGGCTCTGGTCAGAACTTATCCTCTGTTGATGTATTATTGGTTAGGTGATGGTGCCTTAGTTTGGGAGATGTGGTTGGTGCAAAGAATACACAAATATAACAAAACAGAAAAATACAAGTTTTATTTTCTCTATGCCCTTGCTCTCTCTCTGGCCTACATTCTGCTGCACCTTGAACCTTGCTCTGTGAGATATATTACACTATGTTTAACCAATCTTCCTATGATTCCTTGCAGTGCGTGCTGAGATTTATTTCTAGCTGTTAGGGTCTTGCCCATGCCTTCTTCTGCATTCCATATTATATCATGTTGTGGTATTTTTCCCAAACTGATGTTTTGCCTTTTTTTTAGTCAGATATGATGCAACAGAAGGTGGTTTGGTGACTGATGTATCTCAACAAAAAAAAATCCTTGGGCGTAGGTATTATCTGGTTGAGAAAGCGAAGGATGCCAACATGATTGGAATATTGGTTGGTACACTTGGAGCAGGTATAGTGTATTGCGTGCAAACATTCATGAGTTTTCCCTCTCTTTGAGTAACTGTTACCTAGAAGAATGCAATTATTGATCATCAAATGGCTTTTGTCTTGCTTCATATTTAATTGCATTAAAATAAACACCTGACATTAAAGCTCCACCTTGAAAGAAATTAAAAGAAATGTGGGAACTTCCATTCGAGTTTCTAGCTACTCTTTTGCTTGTGACATGTAACTCAGGTTTGAGTTACTCTTGTATAAGTGTCCATGGTGTCTTTTAGATGGCCATATTCAGTTATTGTTTAATATCCTTCTGTCAGGATTACATTACTACATGTTTATGATGTCTTGCATCTTGTTTTGCTTCCCATATCTTGATCTAGTGCATGATTCATTGCAAAAAGCTAAAGCATCCCCCTGCAACTGTTATTTCAGCTGGCTATCTACATATGATTCATAAAATGAGGGAATTGATAACACAAGCTGGAAAAAAGTCATATACTTTTGTAATGGGCAGACCAAATCCTGCAAAATTGGCCAATTTTCCTGAGGTAACCCTCATTTGTACATGCTGATATAATTGCTTATTTGCATACCTTGTAGCGGTAATGTTGATATGCCATTTGCACTTTGCAGTGTGACGTCTTTATTAATATCTCTTGTGCACAAACAGCTCTATTGGACAGTAAGGAGTTCTTAGCTCCTATAATCACTCCCTTTGAAGCCATACTTGCTTTTGACAGGTATCAATTCCCTGCAACTTCTGATTTTTGATTGCTTCAGTATTAACTAATATTTCTTGAAATGTTTGTTATGGAATATTCATTGGTTGATTTTCTATCATTTATCGTTCTTGCCTCTCTGGGGAAGCTAATCTATATATGGAGCTTTAGTGGTTCATAATTTCTAATGATGGAGTACTCTCTTAGGTAACCTGTCCGACTTAAGTCCAGATCAAGAAATAATGGGATTTGTTATGGAAATAATTTAGATTTTGGGTTTCCATCTGGAAGTATCACATTTTCATTTCTAATGTTTATAAATTGCTGTAATTTCCTGACGTGTCACGAAAGAAGTTTCTGCTAGTCAAAATTCAGAAAAAATCAAGTGAGTCTATGAATGCAATGTTTGTATCTAAGAATGCACCGATCATGAATGGATTAGTAAGGCATTTGTTAGTCGCCAAGCTGTTTGGTTTCCTATTCATTCTATGGATGATTATACATTTTAGTTCAATTTCCAGGGGAAGTCAATGGACTGGAGCATATGAAATGGAATTCAGAGATTTGATTGCTTCAACTCCTGTAGAAAGGGAACAATCTAAAGAAGCACGGTTTTCTTTCATTCAGGGTGGTTATGTTGAAGATTTGGATCTGCAAGGTGCTTATTCTTCGACTTCTTTTCAACTTACTTGCCTGAGGTGGTTAAGATCATAATAATCGAGCAAACCAAAATTTTCTTGCCAAGTAAATAGAGCATGAGAGTAGACTTTTCATTCTTTGGAGATTATTCTACTACATATACAAATGCCTCAGTGTTAATTGCAAAGATGCCGTCTGATGCTTCTGACACTATCATATACATGAAAACGTAGAGATAACTTTAGGGGTTTAAGAAGGGTTGAGCTGGCTTAAAAGTAACGTAATTATGCTTGAGAGATGCTTGGTTCTAGCTTGAGCTAAAGCCAACCAAGTTCGAGCTATAAAGTGAGAACTTGAGCTATAGTATATTTTCTTTGTGAGCATCTTTTGATTATTGATTTGATTATTTGTTTACAATAGTATAATAAAATTATATGTTTGACAAATATTTCAGATAAACATGAGATACTCATCATTCTGTCCCACTTTATTTTATGGTTCAAACTATTCTCTTCAAACTATATTTCAGATTATCCCCTATGAGATGCTTACACCAGTGACCAATGTCTCATTGTAAACACTACCAGCATAACCATTGACCATCATCTTCCGCAGTTGATAATTTCCACCAACCCAATTAACAGTTACAACCATTTCACCGCCGTACCAATCTGCTGCCATCCTCCTCTCCATCTCTGCAGGAATTGAGGCACATCATCACAGCACCATTATTCAGCACTATCTATTATATTGCACTATATCTTTTATCTGGTAATATGAAAAGAGTCTCAAGCAAGTTTTATTTGATAGTTAGTCAATGTAAAGGTGATGATATATGATACATATCAACATAGTTTTGCCAGACGGGTCTCAAGTATGACCACAAACTGCACTAGTCAGCTCAATATTAAAAAGAGTTGCAGAAATTAATTGTGCTCATTCTCTACAGTTGGGTACTAAACTCAATTATCCATGTCAAGCTTGCAATTGAAACTTGGTAAAAAAAGTTAAAAGCTAGATTATTCTTGACTTGAGTTTCCTTGTACCTAGATCTCCCAGCATTTAAGTCCCAGTCTGCAATTCTTTGCCTGAATTATGATGGATTTCAAGCTGGAAAATGTTTAAACGTCCAGAGATTCTTTCTAGTAATTGCTGGTATAAATACTGACTAATGTTTCTTCAGCAGATGATGACGAGGTAGAGAAGAATGAAATCCTTTCACTGGTGAATGTCACGGAGAAAGCTCTGCAAGTGCGAGATGAAGACACCCTATCAGTCATGAGGAATACAGCTAAGTCAGGGGCTGAATATTTTGCGAGCAGATCATATCACGGTCTAGATATAACCAGCACGGATTCACTTCCGGGGAAATTTTTGGCTGGGAGAAGTGGTAAGGCTTCTGGATACAAGGACGAGAAGGTATAAATATCTCAATCCTAATATGTATTTCAAATTAAAAATACAATGCTCGTTTTTTATTATAGGTAAGCTCACTCTGCTCGAGAGATATTAGTGTTGTTAAAAACAGTAGCTTTGTAAGATGATCGCTTTGCTCCAGGATTTTCTTACATTTCCAAGTCTTATGTATGTTTGTGCTCGTACGGTCGTCGATTCTGAGAATCGTACACATTCGTTTGTAGAAAACTAAAGCAACAAGACACGATAATGCACAACCCAATATTGCGAAATTAATCTAGCCCAAAAAAAAACTACTCACATGAGGGCAAAGAATCTCCTACGATCAACACATTCCCCGAAGAAAGGGTGGAAGGACTGGAAAAGACAAGCCCGGGCAGTGGGGGAAAGTTCAAGAAGTAATAAGTGGAGACTTCCTTAGCAGGTAAAAAGAGAAAGGGGGAGACGGGGCGAGCAGAGAGAGGGAAGGTGCTGCCAAATGCCCCCTCCCTTCTACGAAGGCAATGGAAGATGGCTCAACCAGACACGCTTTGAATGCTCTTTCGGTAGAGCCCTGATGCGTTCCATAAACTTGGATCAACTGTCGTTATTCGTGAGTGAGACACAATTGAGAACAACACGATGCAGAAACTGGAAAATGATTCTAAACATCGATGGCCACTTTTTGGTTGATTCAAAGGAAGCAAGTAGAAAATCCCCTCTATGTTTCTATCAAAAGTTTTCCAATAGGGCATATTGAATGTGTGGTTACAAGAGAGGATAAACAATGCAAGTTACCGGGCTTTCATGGTAACTCAGACACTTATAGTCGTGCACACTTGATATCAATCGCGCACAAGGGAAACGCGCGTCATCGGCAGGAGGACGTGGACGACGCACAAAGCATGCGACGCCCCGACGTGGGCGCGCGCGACAACCAGTACAAGAACTAGGGTGCGCAAGGATTTCACAGTTAGGAGAAGTCTTGTCTAAATAGGAGCTGAGTCTTTTATTTATCTTATTAGAAGATAAACATATTTATTTCATATTATCTTTTGTAAGTTTATCTTATTAAAAGATAAACATATTTATCTTTTGTAAAAGATTTACATGATATTTTAAAGGACATATCACGTATATCTCTAAGTGGTCGAGTCTATTAAGAGTTGTATGAAGTAATATAAATACCCCCGAAAGTTAGAAGGGAGAGAGGCATATTTCTTGGAATATGTTTAAATTTTGGTATTAGTTCCAGGGACCATTGTTTTCATTTTCAATAAATATTTCGTTTCACACACACTCTTTTCTGCCGCACAAGTATTCACTTTTGCACTATCTCGCCCACGCACGTTTATTTTCCGCACCACCGCCTTTACTATATATCAACACTCATGGAAACTTCTACGTCGGTTGGCATGCAATGGTGTCGAGGGAATTTCGTGGATTTGTGGCGGTGACTTTATTAGATCATAAATCAACATGAAAAATGGGTGGAAACGAGAGGCCCTAGAAGCAAATGGCAAGCTTTCGCTCGACAATAGTTTCTGTGGTCTTAATCTATTAACAGTGATACTTATTACACGTGATACAACGAACACCAGGATGATGCAACGATATTTGCTCGGCTTGGTCAACAAAAAATATAATTTTTTTGAAGTTAAACATAATAATAAATATGATAAATGAAATTTCAAGTAACATAAAACTGTTGAAATTATTACCTTTAATATCATCAACCATTCAATTTTGCATGCAAATTGATGCCTGCACAGTTTGAGAGTGATGTCTAGAACGATGAGAACTAACCACTTTTCCACCGGTACTATAAGCACTTTCTGAAGCCACTGAAGAGACAAGTAGCAATTATGTCCTTAGCAATTTTTTCAAAGTAGGATACATTTGATATCTTTTTCCACCAATCAAGAATGTCAAAATAACACATGTGATCTTTTTTCCACCAATCAAGAATGTCAAAATTGTTATTCTCAGGTATAGGATCATTATCCAAGTAGTGCTCAACCTCACCCTTCACATTCACATTTCTTTTCTATGTTCTCTTAGCTTGAGCAAGCTCATCCTCTTTACTATCACAATTATCAAGTCTTTTCCTTTAGGCAATAAATCCTGACATAGTTCTCAGTCATAGTGGTAGCCATAGTTCTAATGGTCTTAACATCACTCTACACACATCGCTTCAAAGCAAGCTTACTCTCACAAATCGTTTGAAAAAATAAATTAGAAGTAGAATGATTTCTACCTGAAAAGACTTTAATGACCTTGTAGAAAATTTCTAACTTCTCACAACCAAGTCTTGCCGTCATCCAATCATGTTCATTATTAGCAACATATATCAACTTCCTATTCAAATGTTTGAACTTAGTAAAAACATCATTCAAAGGCAAAGTAGTTAGAAAGATCAAGTAAGTTAAATTCCACCTAGTTTTATGATAGGGATTTTGTTTGCTAACTAAGTTTGGTGTCGTTGGAAAAGAGAACAAACTCAACCTATCAATAAAATTTATATTGTTTCTCACTTTCCTCTATACTACTGAATTAGTATAGACAAGTAAGGGCTGTCGAACTCATGAAAAATGAGAATTTCGTTATATGCTTCCTACACCTAAGAAGGGTTGGCGATACCGCCACGCCTAAAGTCACTAAACGAAAGGGAATACATAAACTAAACTAATTGTTAACGGTGGGAAACAAATTATCCTAGCAAACTAAACTCAACAAAACTAACAAGCGAAATTTCAGAAATAAACTAGCCAACTTGAAGGTTCAGAAATTAAATTGGCCAACTTGAAACTTGGAAAACTAATTGGGCAACTGCTACGTATTAGACGTGTGGGTACTGCTACCTAAATGTAGAAAATTCGAGAGTGAAACTTGAATTTTCTTCAAATCAATGCTTGGAATTGGCAAAACTGATGAAAAACAACAACTAACCATTACAAACTGACAACTAACAAGGTTGGATTAAAACAAGACTCAACAAACGTGCTAGAAAGAAAATAAATTAAACTAGTCAATTTAGACAGGGAAAACAAGTAGACAAGATGCAGAGATATGAATACAGGAGGTGTTGACAGCAACTGACTGCAAAATGCATAAAAGAGCCTACGAAAATTTCCAACCAAGAACCAAAGGAAAACTGCATCCAACAAGTAAAAAACATAAACTCTTCAAAACAAGCAAGAAACGTTGGAAAAAAAAAAACTGGAGATGAACAAGTGCAACTGATTTGGAAAAGAAATAAACCTTTAAACTACACTAAGGAACTAAGAAGTTAAGATTTAACAACACTTGACAAATGCTAGACTAGGAACCATTAATAACCAAAAGAAGAACAACAAATCTTCATTGCAAGAACTTTAAAATAAACCAGATCTATGAAGGTGTCAAACAAGAAAATCTAACAAGCTTACTCTAACTTAAACATGGCAATGGAATAGTGAAATCGAAAGCTTTAACAAGAAAATAAAACCAAAGTGTCTTCTCCTAGTCTATCTCATAGTAACTACTGGTGTTCTTCCTCCCAAAAACTGATTGTTCTTCCAAGTGTGTGTGATGAAGTGACTGGAGTGAGTGAATGGGTGAGAGTGCAAGTGAAGTGTCGTTGGTGTGTGTTTGTAGCTAGCTCTTTTTCTCTCTCTCATCTTTTCTTTTATAGTGCGGCTAGGACCTCTTGTAGCTAGGTTTTTGCTCATCTTTCCTCCCCCTCATTGGATAATTATGCCCTTAGTCGCAGCTGGTGCGCCACCTCACTATTCTCCATGATTGGGACCACCTTGTCCTGTAGTGTACTGAACTTCAAGCTTTAACCTGCCCAGCTTGAAGCAGTCAGTAGTAAGGATCAACTTTTCTCTTTCCTTTTGTTGCATTTCTTGGCCATTTTCCATCTTTTTTAGCATCTTCAACCCATCACTTTGTTCTTCCCATTCCCTGCGCCAAAACACCTATTTAGTGTAGATAGAATGCTCATTTATAGCTCAAATTAACCCCTAATTCTAGCAACAATTAATACTTATCATTTTTCAATCAAGAACCAGCCTTTTAAGTTGAGTTATATCCAAAAGTTGACAAGTCTCATCAAACTTTTCCACTCTTTTAGGAGCCGACATCCAAAAGACAATGCAATTTCTAACTTTTTCAGTAGCAGGAGCAATTATTGTTAGACCATCATTCACAAACCAAGTTTAATATACGAGCACTATACCTCAAATGTAAAAATCACCACTTAACATTAGCAACTAAGATTCGAAATTCACATTCAAAATATCCAGCATTGCATTATTAGTGCTAGCATTATCAATTACCACCAATGAAACTTTATTTTCCAATGAATAATGAGATAAACAATCCATCAAAACCTTTGGAAGAATCATAACTGTATTTGGAGATGGTCCAAAATAAAATCTAAATAAATACATAATCTATAGTTACTAACAAATAATAAACAACATAATAACATAGAAATAAGATTCATTACCTTAGAGTTGAGTTTTTTTGTGTTAAATCCATTGTTGATCAATGATCTGAAATGTCACTGCCATGTAGCCTTTTTTTTTTATTGGAAGCTGTCTACATATTAGTAGTCAATGCAACTCTACTTTCATTATGTTCGAACAAGGCTTTCAAAGAATTCGTCCCATCATTGTGCTTCTTCATAATGTCACTCTTCATTGAAATCATTTTAAAACGATGGATTAAGGCTCTTGAAAGACTTCTTAAAACCAATGTGGTCCACCATTGATAAAGGATACTCATGTATCACTATCATACTAAATAACTCGCTCTTGGAATTTCTTGATCAGATTTCGGTAGGCTTTTCTTTGTCCTTCAATTCCAAAATAGTACACTCATCAACTTCAGTTTTAACCTGCAATTGGGTTTGACCAACCCCAGTTCACAAGTGCTTTCCCAGACACTTTTCTTGCATGCTTAAAAAGATATGAAATTCCCGTTCAAACTTTGTAAGATATGATAACTTTACAATATATGTACTTTGCCTTTGTGACAACTTTATCCACAATCTTATCAAAATGGACCCAAGCATCTTAGATTAGTTTCTTACTTGGTTTACTAGCACCAATAGTCAACTCAGTTTATTTCAAAGTCCTGGTGATTTTATCATCTCCAAGTTCAAGATCAACAAATTCTTCAAACTCGGCTTTAGTTCCAACAATAGGTACTTGGGAACAATGTTGTTAAAGGCGCCCCAGGCGCGGGGCCCACGGGGCCACGCAGAAATCGCCCTGGGGCGGCTGGGGCGAACGAGGTACATGGGGCGCCGTCAGGGCGTGCGAGGCGGCTGAGGCGAGCTCGGGGGGATGGGGCAGCCTTGAGATATTGTTTTCCTAACCCTAAATCTTTTAAATCTTATCAAATATGTTTTCTTAAAATAAATCAAATCTACATAATTGATGAGATATATCTCACGTTCCTTCTTCAACTCCAACTCTCCAAATTATATATATATATCTCACAATCCTCACATCTTCTTCCATAATGGAGACTGCAGAGATGCCTACTGTCTAGTGTCTACAATTCTAACACATCTACTTCCACCATTCTACAATATATCTGCAACACAATACAGCGCGCCAGCGGCCAGCCAGAGGGCCTGCATCGGCACCCAGAGAGCCATCGGCAGCTAGAGACCCTGCATCGCTTTTTTTTTTTTAAAAGTCCAGACGACAGATTCCAGAGGTGAAATTTCACACGACTTCATGTGTTATTGTGTTGTGCAGCTTCTTTATTTTAAGCAAACTACTTCTTTATTGTGGCCACTGTATTTGTTTGATGTGTTTGTGTTGTGCAACTTGTGTTGTTGACTAAGTTAGTATTCTTTAGGATATCGCCACGCCACTTTGCCAATAATGTTATTATTGTAACTTTTGTTTTTGTTTTATGAATTCAACTTGTATATTTATTTCACTTGTAAATTCAGCCAAGAAGACAACATTTATTTGATTTATAGCATATGTTGTAATCATTATTTTTTATATGCATATGTTATAATTATATTAAATACTTGATTGCATAATGTAATTTATTTTTCTTTTCCTTTCATTTATGTTACCTTTATATCATTATTAATTCTATTTCTACTAAAGTATACAAAAAATCTAAGCATTGTCAATATTAAAGAAAAAAAAGCTAGGTATGTCACACATGTGGGTTGATTTGGATAAGAAATTGATAATTGAGGATGCCACTATGTGAACTAGTGATAATTGTAAAACATTTCTAAACTGAAGCATTGGCTTAACATTTAATGGAATTTGTGTGATAATTTCGATCATTTCTTAAAATCCGCTCGAATTAATTGTAGGTGAATTAAACAGATTTGTAATAATCTTCCAAAGCAAGTGCGATTCTCATTATTTTCATAAGTTGTTGGCTATAGCAATTATATATATATATATATATATAGAGTAGTGATCAAATCCGAACACATCTTTAATGCATAACGTCTAAGACCATTTACAAAGATTAATCAATCTAACCACTACCAGCCTGCCACGTGGAATTTAAGAAATTAATTAAAAAAACGCAAAAGGGCATTTACGTCAATACAGTTGTTGCGACAATATCAGCGTAGCTATATTTAAGGAAGTAAATCCCTGAATTTAAGCTACTAAACAGTTAAAATCATGCAGGATATCTATTATTATGGTATGATTCTACCACATCTAATTTAGGAAATTAATATCAACATAATTAAATACATTCAACTAATAAAATAAAGATTCATAATCTTTCAATTATGTATCTGCACGAAACGCATATGTATTCAGTATATATATTAACACGTAGTTTACTTGTACTGATACGTATCAACAGATAAACTGATTTGACACAGTCA
>JAYDZE010346706.1:0-17795 GCA_034509125.1 Monilaria moniliformis
TCAAAAGGTATGAAATTCTAAACCAACTAGAAGCATGTTTTAGGATTTAATTTTCCTTGATAAGCATGCTTATTTGCGTTCTAGAATTAAGTAGGAAATTTATTTGCTTGATTGGAATTTCTTATATTATCCTAGTAGATCCCGGGTAGGGGATTCCTTCACCGGAATGTTTAAAACCCCAACAGTTATGTACATGAAGTACAAGATCCCAATGATTCTTTATTTCTTAATCTATATAAGTAACATTGAGCATACAACGTTGGTTATGCACTGCTTTAATTTATCGATAGGAGCGGATTTTTCGAAACCCAAAATTTCCTTATATCTTGGTCAGTGGTAATTAATGTCTAGCGGTGCTAGTATTGTTATTATATAGAATCGTATCTTGGGAAGACCCAAGTTGATATAATCCCCAAGTGGTATTTGAGAAATTACATTTATTATACGAAAACGGACTGATTGGAATTTATTCTAGTATAATAAATAATGTTCGTGTACTAGACCACTCTTGATAAAAGAAATTAATTACTCTTGATAAAATAAATTAATTAGTTGAAGCTATCAACAAACTTAAATTGATTAATGGATATTGGAAATCTTAAACAT
This sequence comes from Monilaria moniliformis, assembly GCA_034509125.1. Classification (NCBI taxonomy): domain Eukaryota; kingdom Viridiplantae; phylum Streptophyta; class Magnoliopsida; order Caryophyllales; family Aizoaceae; genus Monilaria; species Monilaria moniliformis. Next base: position 607 of record JAYDZE010346706.1, read on the forward strand.
GAAAAATATATTAACTAAAAATGAGTCATATTCGTAATATGAATGAGGATGGGTAGTGCAATATTAATTCTATAGTGAACTCAATCAATATTAATGGACTTAATTATGTTGAACTTAACTTGATAGAATTAAGCCCATTATGAGGCTCAATCCTAATCCTTTTTGGAATCCCTAACCTAGTCCAGCAACCCCTATATATAGGAGATGGGGCACGAAAATCTATGTTGCTCCAAGTGGAAAAATATTTTTTACTAGTTGGTAATTAGTTCTATCGATTTTGTTCTGCACCTCATCTATACAGCTTGATGGAATATTATCCACCCAATTTTCAAGCTATAGGAGGGAATACGTCAGAAGACTTCTTGGTAGAATAGATTTCTCTAATAGAGATGAATACTAAATCTATGTTAGAGAAAAGAATCAGTCCTTGTCCGAGAAAGAATTGACGTCAAAAGGAATTCGCGCAAGCAATTCCCACATGTAATAGTTTCTGGCAGTTTTCGTAGAACTGATGTAACTTTCTCTACAGGACTTCGATTGATGTGTGTAAGATGTCCACGCCAAGCTCTCTTGAAGACGAAGAGATCTTATTAGACATCCTAAAAACAAAGGAGATCATTTGATGGTCAAATGAGACACTGAAGTTTTCTAATTGGATTTGTGTTTGCTGGACGAATTGGATTGGTGGAGTGAAGGGAGTTGCAAGACCGTGTCTCACAATAATCAACATGAAGACTCTACAAACAAGGTAAATATTTTAACTCTAGGAGCATGTCTAGGGTCTCGAGTTTCCCTGGTTCTTGTTGCCTGTTTATATGCATTCTAGGGCAGATTGTGTGAATTGCACGTGTTTAATTCCAATTTCCATCCTATTAGATTCTTGGTAGTTTAGCGAATTTCTTCATTAAAGTAGCAATCCTCATTAAAAAACACCCCTACCAAAGCTCTTTTCCCTAGCTAATAAATCCCTTTCCCTTACCCTTCAATCATGTATCTTCGGTTGCTCTATCTTTATCCCCTTCCCAAAACATGAGCGAACAAAATTCTCTCTTTGTGCGGTTAAGTGAGTTTTTGTTGGGTTTGAGATTAATCAAAAAGGTTATGGATGTTATGACCCCAAAACTCGTCAAGTTCTGACCACTATGAATTGTAATTTTTTAGAAACCAAATTATTTTACCACAACCACCTTAGTAGCCAGGTGAAGAGTGAAAATAAGAGCGATAGTGACCCACTAAGGTTCTTGATGCTAAATACAGAGCCCAAAGTGGTTCCAATAGAGCAAGTTAACATTGTCACTAAGTCAATCTCATGTAATCAAGTCTAGCCTACTTAGATTAGTGACATGGTTTCAGCGTCTTCCCACTAATATCTGTGGTAAGAAAGTATGAGCCCACTAATGATATTGATTTTGAGACTAACAATGTTGTTGTCCCAGAAGTTGATGAATATGAGGAAAATATCGTAGATGGGGATACATGTCAGTATGTTATGCCATATAGGAGTAATCGAGGTGTTTATCCTAAATGGCATAGCACATAAATAAATGTACGCAAGACTCGATATTTTATGGCGAATGTTGACAAGGAAGATTTGTCTGAAATGGCTAGAGCTTTTGAGACAGCTGTATACGAAGAAGATAAAATACGAAAGACTATTGAGGAGGTCCTCAGATTCAAGCACTGAAGGTTAGCTTTGAAAGTAGAAATGAATGCTTTGACCCGAATAAATACTTGGGAAAAATGTCGATTGCCAGAAGTAAAAAGACCTGTAGGATGTAGATTGGTCTTTACAATCAAATGGAGACCAGCTGAGTCTATTGAGAGGTATAAAGCACAATTAGTGGGAAAATGGTACACTCTAACTTATGGTGTGGATTACTCATAGACTTTTTCTCCTCCGGCCGTGATGGGAGACCAATCTCCAGTCCCTCATCCATCACCATCATCTCGTCTTCCTCGTTGAATCCGTTCATAGGCTGTGTCGACACATTATCGATGCATTCATTCAATTTGGCCTTCATCATCCTCAGTTGCTAAGATGAACACCGTACAAGTTTTACTTTCGATTGCAGCAAATAAGAAATGGCTACTTTATCAGTTTGATGTCACTAATGTCTTTCTCTATGGGGAATTGAATAAGGAAGTTTACATGGAAGCCCCTCCTGTTCTCAGATGAGTTTAGAAATGGAGAGGTGTACAGATTGAAAATATATTGTATGGAATCAAACAATCTCCACGAGCTTGGTTTGGAAGGTTTACGATAGCTATAAAGAAGTATGGAAATTGGCAGAGTAATTCAGACCACATCTTATTTTTTGAATAAACGAGGTGATCGTATAACATGTCTGATTATTTATGTGGATGACATCATCATTACATGATATGACTTAGAAGAAATAGATAAACTAAAGAAGAATCTGTTTTCGGAGTTCGAGATGAAGAATCTGGGAGAATTGAAGTAATTCATTGGCATCGAAGTACTTATATCGAGGAGATGGATCTTCATCAATGAAAAGAGTATACTTTAGACTTTTTAGCAGAAAATGGGATGTAGGATTGCAAACCAGTTGATACGCCCATATTAGTAAATCAGGCGCTTCAGATTGTGGAAATGGCTGAATTGGCAGACCGAGGGAGATATCAGCATTTGGTGGAGAAATTGATCTACTTTTCTCAAACCACGCCTGATATCACTTATGCAGTTAGAGTTGTCAGCAAATTTATGCACCGACCTCAATCAGATCATTTTGAAGTTGCAATAAGGATCGTGAGATATTTAAAGAGGGACATTTGGCCACAGACTTTTATTTCAGAAGAATTGCCACTTAGAGATATATGGTTACACAGTTGCGGATTGGACCGGAAACCCAATGGACATGAGGTCCACAACATGTTATTACACATTTGTTGGAGGTAATCTTATTACCTGGAGAAGTAAAAAATAGAAAATTGTGGCTCTTTCTAGTACAAAGGCCAAATTCAAAGGGGTGAAGAGTTGGATAACCGATGAAAGTTCATGATTGAACTTGGTTTCCAACCTTTGAAGACATGTCAGTTCTTTTGTGATAACAAGACTGCTATTAACATTTCAAAAAATTATGTTCAGCATGACAGAACGAAGCATGTTGAGATAAACAGACACTTCATCAAAGAGAAGATTGAAAATGATATTTTGTCGAAATATCACTCACACAATCTGAAGATCAATTTACTGATATCCTAACACCAAGATCGTGATCTCGAGTTTGAATTTATTTTAATTATAACTTATAATTTTCGTCAAAAGCTTTACATATCAAGCTTTACATAATCGGAACCCTAGTTCAAAGGACTTTGAAATAAAGATTGGGCCTTAGAAAAATAAAATCTATATTTTTCACCTAAGAGCTAAATTTCAATTTAAGAAGAATTACATATATAAATGTTTATATTATATATATTCACGTATAAAATATATATGTGTACAATTATCCATTTTTTGTTAATTAAATATATCTATATATGACGTCGTGTATAATCATGTAGATAATTAACTAAATTGTCAATTAAATATATATGTTGCGTATGACATGTATATATATAGTTGTCTAGATTTCTTAATTAAATTTAATAATACAGTATTATTATTTACCTTATATAAAAGAACACAAATATATAAGTCATGCTACTTGGTGAAGGAAAATTTATGGAAAAGACACTTGGTATTATTATCTCACATTGCTAGTTTTTAATTCACGCAAACTCATATATATACATACTTATAGTTCCTATTAACTAATATATAGGATCGCACTAGTGTCAAATCGCCGCCATAGATCAGAACTAAGAGCTAATATAAGCCATATGATCCGAAAATAGATGATCAAGATTTAAGTTCACGGATATCATTACAACCTTAGAACAATATCTTTATAACCTTATAACAATATCATCATAAGAGTAATATTGTCTATCTAACACAAAAAAATGCGTGCTAGTTTTGGAAATGTCCGAGATTTACGGCATAAAATCTTGAACTCGATCCTGGACATTTACGCGCTTCATCTTCCATTTTCCAAAACGGTTGAACACATTCTATACTTCATTCCAGTTTCCTTTCGTCTTTTTCCCTCAAAACCCTAGTTTTTGCAGACATTTTTAATAAAATGACATTTATATTGTCTGAATATGGCCTTTATATTGTTTATGATGATACTGTGTAAATCAAATGATGATATAGAACTACTTGTATGATGATATTTGCATGAGTTATTGTATTGTCATAATAGTATTACATAGTTATATAAGTATCATTACATCTGAGGCAAACATATCATCATAAGACATATCTCGATTCAACGACATATCCGTGCCATTTATTCAACACACTAGATTATGATAATTACAGAAAACGTGAAAATTTAAAGAAAATTATTGTTAATAGCATTAAATTGGGATAAGATTGATGTTATTCGATATTTTTCCTAAAAAAAGAATTAAAATAGGTTAGTTATGATGTTATGCAATTTTCTTCCTAAAATTAAGAAAAATTCTAAACTGAAATATTAATTAAATTACTAGATTAGCCTTTCTATTTTAAATAAATTAATAAAATTTTGCCACATGTCACTATTAATGACCATTAAATCACCAAATTCAATGACTTTAATTAGTTTTTAGTTCAGAAATAAGGATGCGTTTGGAAATGAATACATCCCTATATATATATATAATATCACAATCAGATATTTAATTATGAATATATGTATTATAATTATATATTATGTATAATAATTATTATTTTAAGAATATTGAATTTTTTATGAATTATTATCCGCAACTAGGTATAGTGCGACTAAGACGTTGATTTTGCTTTGCATTGCTCGAGTTAACTTTTAAGTTCAAGGTTAAGTTGTGGGAAATTCAGTTAACTCATGTCGTAAATTTATTTAATATTATGCGTTAATCGTATGAGTTGTGAATAATGTACCACTAGGGGCCTGCTAAATAGGTCTAGGATGTTACAGTCCCTGGTATGGTCACAATATGATTTCACACCGCTAACTGGGTCTAGACATTAAAGTCCTTAGTATAGCCACATTGCGAGATTATGATATTAAGAATTTTAATGTGATCTATCAAAGATATTGCTTGTTAAATTTAAGGTTTTATTAGTATAAATATTTTATTAAGAATTTATTTCATTTAAAGTATTTTCATAAAAATAAAATTTATTACTCCTCTATTTTTGCATTAAATATTTATTTTAGATTGAGGAAATTCATGATTTTTGCATTGCATAAACATTTAAAGTTTAGATTAATACTTTAGCTAGATTAGGGTGTTACAAACATGATATCAGAGCAAGTCTATCGTCGTGTAGACTTTGCTAAATATTTTGAGCATGAAAATTTAAAAGTTATTTGCATCAAAGCCCTCAACCGCTACACGCTCCATTTTCAAGGTAAAAGTGTTTCTATTTTTGGAGATGAGTCGAAATTGTTTATATTCTGAAATTATGTTGAGATTTGCTGCAATTGTTGAAATTATTATGTCACAATTTATTATAGAAATTATTATGTTGAATTTTATTGCAGCTAATATTTTGTTTCGAAATTTTACAGTTCAATATATTAAAGTAAGAGTTATGAAAATTTACTTTGAACATAGTTCTCGAATTAGGAATAACTTAGAACCATGAGAAATTTGCGTGCACGTTTCCATAATGCCGAGAAGAGAGATACAAATCAAGATAAAGAAGCGGACCAAACTCATCCGACCAACGGAGGATATTTCATGAGTACAAGATGATTTCTAGGTTCAGAAGGGGGTTAAGGACCAACATCATAGGAATTATGGCTTCGCATGTGATTGAAGATTTTAGCAAACTAGTTAAGTAAGCCAAGGAACAAGGACTCTTAGGAAAAATAATCCGGCACCGAAACCAGCAAATCAACCAATGAAGAGGAGATGGGAGAACTATAACCAAGGTAGGGGAACCTTCTTAAACAAGAGACAAAAATTTGGAATTGGCACTAGTGCTGGCTCGATAGGGACGAGACCCAAATGCCAGAAATGTATTAAACGTCTATGGAGAGTGTATGTTGTTAAACGGTAGAACTCGTAGGAATTGGATTTCATTGTATTGAATTGATTTGTGTGTATCATTACATTCTCTTTAAAGGGATAATTCCTATCTCTATACATGATAATAGATCAATACTAAAAATACAATGATTTGATTGTCTTATTCTTAGTAAGGTTACTTCTATGATGTAGTTTTTATAAATGTATGTATTGCTAACACTCTGCCTCAAGTTAAGCAACAGGATTATCGATACTTAACTTGTCAAGAACATATGCCAAATTCTTAGAGCCCACTGCATTGGTTAAGATATCCACCAGTTAATTTTCAAAACGAACAAAGGGAAACTGCACAGTTCCATCTTTAAGTTTTTCCTTGATAAGATGCATATCAACTTCAACATATTTAGTTTTATCATGTTGAACTTGATTCTATGAAATACTAATTGCTGTCATATTACCACAGAAAATTTGGCAAGCTTGAGTCGGTTGGAAACTCATGTTCCCCCTCAACTTTTTAAGCCATAGGATGTCAGCCCACTCTTGATCCCTCAAAACTCGGCTTCTGCACTGAATAAGGCAACCACCTTCTGTATCTTGCTTCTCCTAGTAACAAGATTACCCCCACAAAAGTAATATACCTGGAAGTAGATCTCCTATCTGTTGGGGTTTGAATATTCCCTACCCAGGATCTTTCTATGATAATATAAGAAAAATATAGCTGATTTTAGATATTTCTACTTCACTAGAATGTGAATTAAAACAGATAAAAATAAATAATTAAATACTAAGGCATGTTTTCTAGTTGATTCAGATTACTTGTCTTGATCTCCAAAGCTCAGAAGATGGCTTGCTCTTTCTCCATTTGTAGATCTTTTAATTCATTAACCTCAGATGTTTTAATCTGTTCTCAAATTTTAGATTTAAATATTGATGTGGGCAAAACTATCTAACCTATAGGACTAGAGAAGGAGGAGAAAAACACAAAAGTAGAGAGCTAGTATTTGAAGAATTCGAACCCTAGTAGTGAGCGAATTTTGTGTGTAAAATGTTATGAATTTTTTTCCCATTCTCTCATATTTATATAATATGTATGAGCCAGATTAGTAATCCAAAGAAATTTGGACTGTGCCTCCTTATTGGACTTTGACTAATTAAATTAAACTTCAGTTTAATATAAACTCAATAGAATATTAATTTGGACCACAATAGAAATTAATATTGACTTACCTGTCAAAATTCAAATTACAAATAATCTGAGCTTTCTTTTTGCATAAATTATTTCCCGTGTTTAATATTCTAATATCCATTAATTAATTTAAGCTTGTTGCTGGCTTTAATTAATTAATATCTTTTACCAAAAGTGGTCTAATTCAAAATTTATTATTTATTATACTTTGGAATAAATTTCAAGTCGGTCGGGTTTCTGTATAATAAATTTTTTATTGAACTCCCATTGAAAATATTATCAATCCTATGTTTAAATATTTTAATTAAGAATTTATTTCATTTAAAGTATTTTTATATAAAAAATATTAATCCTATGTTTTTACATTAAATATTTATTTTAAATTGAGTAAATTTATGATTTTTTGCATTGGACAATCATTTAAAGTTTAGTTTAACATTTTAATTAGATTAGGATGTTACACGAACATTAACAGAAGCGTTTTTATGATTTTATGTTTCTTTGTTTTTGTTTTTCCTTTGTTCCTTTTATTTTTCTCTTTTCTTTCTTTTTCAAACAATTTATAAATACATTTCATAATAATTTTCATAAAAGTAATTAAGAATTTTCTTAAAAACAAATAAGACTTTTTATTTTTATTTTTTATTTTTCCACAATTTATAAATATGTTTTATAATATTTTTCCTAAAATTAAATAACACTTCTATTTATAGAAAATAAAAATTTTCTGAAAAAAATATAATATATTATTAAAATCAAATAAAACTTTTTTTAGAGGAAATCTTTGAACCTAGTTTTATTTCTATTATAAAAATCTTGTTTATTATTATGAAAAAGCTTATTTAGTTTTATAAAAAAAATAGTATTTGCATTTAAGCAAAGTATTATTTACGAATAAAAAAGATCTTATTTGATTTTATTAAAAAAATATTATGTATGTTGAAATGTAATCTCATTAGAAATAATGCTACCCTTATTTGATCTAATAAAAAGTATTATTACAGTTAAACAAAGTTTCATTTATGAATACAGAATTTACTATCTGATTTGCTATTAAAAAAAAATTTTATTTGCATTTAAATAATGTAATCTGATTTAATAAGAAGTCTTATTTATATTTAAGTAAATCTCAATTATGAATTGTTAAAATCTTATTTGTTTCAAAGAAAAGTATTATTTAATTTTATGAAAAGTCTAATTTACATTCAACCGAAGTCTTATTTATAAAAGTAATAATCTTAAAGTCATATTTGCTATGAAAAAAGTTTTATTTGATTTTTTGAAAAATATTGTTTATGTTTTAAGTAAAAACTCTTTATTAATAAAAGATGAAAGAAAAAAAATATTAAATCTTAGTTTTATTAAAAAAATTATTTTATTGTATAAAAAGTGTTATTTGATTTGAAGAAATTTATATATAAGTAAAATATTTTTTAGTGTATAAATGATAAGAAGAAAAAAGTTGGTGGATCTGAATCGATGACCTTTTAGATTTAAAGATAGCACCCAAACCACTAGGCTTGGGGCTGATATTAGTTATGTTTTAGGTCATCCACAACGTTGTCTCCTGATCGTTCCTTCTCTGACACTATTCATCAACTATTTATATATTTCACAACACTTTTTACCCTATCCCTTTATCGAAAGACGACACCCACATCTTTATTATCCTTTCATCATCTTTTCCATTGGACTATTCATGGATCCATTCTTTTACTTTTTTATTTATTCCTTATTTCTTATATTTAATACATATTCTAATTAAATTGAACTTCCAATTTAATAACAAAATGCGAATTTAATTAAAATAATAAAAGTTACATAATAAAAATTCTAATATTACATAACCAAAATCGAAAAAAGTGCAAAAAAATGAAATATAATTTCTTATTTATTCTAATTAAATCTAAAAAAGCGCAAACAAACGCTATAAAATTTGGCGAGACAGCTCTTGGGTTTTCCCTTCATCCCGAGCGTCTCGTCCCCAAGGACGGCCAACAATGCGTTTCGTGGCCATCCCGTCCCTATGGAACGCGTTGTGGATGCCCTTAATCCAACTATAACATGTTTGTTTGGGGGAGGGGGCTTGGGTGCGTCCGGATGATAAGAGTATTGCTACTCTCGTATGAGTAATATTATAATTTAATCCCCTTAAAAGACAAATATTTTATTCTCTGTGTCCACGTAAAATATCTCATTTTATCTAAAAGGAGTGTTTATCATTAAATGTCTGATTTCATTTTTATTATTTATAATAAATGAATCTCATATTTCACCAACTCATTTCATCTACATTTTATTATAAAATTAATATATAAAAATAGGACTCAAATTATATTAACTTTTTCCATTCATTTTTCTTTATATTTTTTGAAACCCACACTCAAAGCAATTGAATATTTTATGGTAGATGAAAGAAGTATAATTTAACAAAACTTATGAGGTATATTAAAAAAAAAAGATAAATGGAAAATTAAGAATAAAATAGTGGTATGCTCAAAGCCCAGCAAAGCCCAATATCAACTTCCGTCAGATTCCCAACCGGAACGAAGATCGATCCGCGTTTCATCGGCATAGATGGCCAGAAAGCGAGAACGCCGCGCCGGAGATCGCGCCGACCACCAGTCTGACTCGCCTCAGACAGCCGGCTCCGACAAACCGTCCGGCTTGTTCACTGAACCAGATCGTAAACGCACCACCACCACCGCAACGGTATTATTGCTCTTTGTAGTTCCTCTCGTTTCCGTTATAATTTACCGTATATTACACACTCCGTCTCCGGCTACTACCGACCTACCGTATGTCTACCGCCGAGGCCTCGTTTCTGAGAAAATTGACTACCAGCAAGTTCTCCATGTACGCCTACTTGATCTCCTTTCATCAAAATTGTTTTGTCTATCCGTTTATATATGATGTCGCTTTTGAAATTGAGTGATGGTTTTGTTAATTCTAAGAAATTCAGGAGAATACGATGACTTCGGAGAATTCATCTCGAAGAAATTTTGAAAATCCCGTGCTTGCTTACATTACTCCATGGTAATCACTGCTTCGATTCGACGGCTGATTTGCATTTGTAAACTTGTTAAATACTATGATTAATAAGCGTGTAAGTAAAACAAGTTCATATGTATGTCGTATGTTTCATTACGTTTTGCATTCTTCATTCACGCGTGAAAGAAGCTCTGTTCTCTTAATGCTACAACAGAATATGTAATTTATTAAGAAATCCGTTATAAATTACTATATGAGATTGCATTTTTCAGCAAAGTCTCACTTTGAGCTATCACGGATTATGGTTCATATATATAGTGAGCTCATAAGTACTTACTTCTGCAGGAATCCACAAGGGTATGAAATGGCAAAGAAGTTTAGCAATAAGTTTACTCATCTTTCCCCTGTGTGGTACGAACTAAAGAGGTAAATGTGCACGTGATTTTGACAAGCCCCTACCTTGAGATTGTTCGTAGAAAAATCCCTTACTATGTTTACTCCTACTTAGACATTGCTTATTGATGCTCCAAAGATGAATTAGTATTGTACATTCCAAGTTCTTTTTAGTTTGTAATTGCATGTGAAATTGGTGTAGCAAGGGATTTGGGTGATTGGTACTGCAGTTTGCTAATTTGCCCTAACTTAGCTGGCCCTGGCAGCCAGGAATCAAAATTGGTTTTGGAGGGAAGGCATAACGCTGATAAACGTTGGATCGCAGATATCAAGAGGACTGGAAATTCTCAGGTGCTTTGGTTGCTCCCATTTATCAGTTTCTGAATATGTATATAGAGAGAACCGGTATAACTTGTTACTATTAGAACTGCATCATGCAGCTTTTACCTTGCACGAAGAAAATTTTATTGACTAAAACAACAGAAGTTTTTTGCTCGAGATTGGGTTTACAGACTCATTGTTTTTCTGCCACATGATATTTTAATTGTTGCCATGGCTTTGGTTATCTTTCGTTCAGTACATCACAAGTGTGACTTTAATTGTACAATAAAGGAGAGCAAGTACCCATTTGGGCTTCTTCTTCTGCTTGCCTCAATTAGTTGTTAAACCAACTGGTTCCTGTTATAATCTACTTGATTGATTTCTATATTATAGGACAATCCTTTTGAGGACTATGTGATCTTCAAAAGCTTACTTGCCTGGTCCAGGATTCTCCCTGCTACAACTTGTCCATCCTTCTTAGGTGGCCTAAAAGGGATATTGTTAGGTCTATCATAATTCTACATATATATCCAGTTAAAAATTGGTAAAATCTAGCTTGCACAAACACGATTGAGAAAATGACGTATCTCAATATGCCTGTGGGAGTAATCTCCTTAAGTATCTGAGAGGACTCGTCTAGTCGTGTTAAAAGCAGCCTTCTTAAATTTGTGGTTTTAATATAAAAGAACCATTTAGATATATTGTTTCAGAAAATTGTTTTATATACTATTAGATTTCTATCACTGAGTTTATTGTTCCTTCCCATGTTCTGGTGACTAGATTTTACCTAGGGTTGTTTTGGAAGCAATTCCTCTGGATCTGCTGAAAAAGAAAAAACAAAGGGAGATAGCAATCAATCTTATTGTGACAGAATGCAAGTAAGCCCACGGTCTTTTCTGTGATTCACTCTTACATTATACATGGTCATGGGTTTGAAATGTATTCAAGGTGCACCTTCTCCAATCTCCATTGACAATATCTTCTATTGACTTCTGCCAAAGGGAAATGGGATACGATGGTATTGTGTTGGAGTCCTGGTCAAGATGGGCAGCCTATGGAATTTTGCATGATCCAGGCATGCGAATTACAGTAAGTTGGGGATTTTTTCACATTTCTTCTCTTAAAATTTTAGGTCACAAATGTAGCAATCGTTTTGCTAGCAGGCCTCATCACCTATGACTGAATCAGCTTTTACTTTGCAAGCCCAGGCTCTGCAGTTTGTCATTCAGCTTGGACAAGCCATGCATTCCGTAAGCTTGGATCAGCGTAAAAGGCAGAGTTTGCAACTAGTATATGTCATAGGCCCACCTCGCTCAAATGAGTTGGAAGAATATGATTTTGGCCCAGAAGATCTTCGAAGATTAGGCGATGATGTGGATGGTTTCTCTCTTATGACTTACGATTTCTCAGGTCCGCAGAATCCAGGTCCAAATGCACCTTTGAAGTGGATTCACTCTACATTGGAACTTCTCCTTGATGCCAGCACTGGTGGTCATGAGAAACTGGCCAAAAAGATTTTCATCGGCATCAACTTCTATGGGAATGATTTCGTTGTTTCGGGAGGTAAGTTACCTGCCCTGAGTTACAAATGGGATTTAGAAGAGTTTTATTTATAACAATCCATCTTCATCACATTTTTACATGCTCTATTGTTGCTGCTGCCTCTTATCCTTTCGTCTTGCATAGTAGATATTTACTCTTTAGAAATGGGATGTCATACAGTAATGTCGATTTCAGGCTTAGGTGGTGGGCCCATCGTGGGAAGAGAGTATTTATCTTTGCTGGAGCAGCACATGCCCCAACTGCAGTGGGAGAAGAATAGTGAAGAGCATTTCTTCTTGTACATCGACAATCAGGACGTTAGGCACGTCGTGTTCTATCCTTCGCTTATGTCAATCGCAACGCGGCTGCAGGAGGCTGCTTCCTGGGGTGCCGGCATCTCAATCTGGGAAATTGGTCAGGGATTGGAATATTTCTTCGACATTTTGTGACACCTTCCTTCCCCTTGGCCCCTGCTTTTACCAATTTTCTTTGTGTATCTCTGTGTTTTGAACGGGTAAGAAAATTTTGATTGTGAATTACTCATTGAGATAAGTTAGAATCTGGCAGCCAATCTTTGACGGGGACATTTTCTGTTATTACAAATCTTGGTAATTAAATGAAATTGAAGATATTAAACATGACTAGGGACGTACCATTTTCCCATCAAGTTGCATGTACTAGCTAAATATTGAGTTGTACAATCTGCCTTGGCAGTAGTACTGCAACATGATCAAGAATTCAAGATCTCTCCAAAAACTTCTACGAAGTTCCTCAGCCACACAACCACACAAAGGCACTAAATCGCATCCCAACCTCTTATCAGACATCTTAACACGTGGTGGGCTATAATTGGGTCTGATTTCCAATCCCCTGCCATATAAGCACCATTTCCACTCAAGACCCACCCCCGAGCAGCGAAATTTCCACCGTTGAAGTAATTAAAATTCATCAAAAAAAGAAGGAAAAAATAGTCTATCTCAAGACAGCATATGAACCAGAAATATCAGCTTCAAGAATAGCTTTATTACATCTTCTACATCTCATGGTTTTTATGTCTTGAAAAACCTCAAGAGAAACAGTGGCAATGGAGGCCCTCAATGTAGCTGGCTTGTCTCCACTATCAGTTCTTGCAAAAAGAACAAAGCCCAGAAAACATTTGTCAGCAGCCACCACTCCTCAATTCAAGAACCAAACACTTCAAAATCCCAGCGAGAATGTCTTCTCATCTGTTTCAAGAAAACTGCAGTGTGGTTTGGTGGTCTTATCTTCAGTTATGAATTCTGAATTCGCCAAAGCGCTGACATACGAAGAAGCCTTGCAGCAGACAACCTCAGGATCAGATACTGGTGGAGTTATTGACAATGTAATCAGTTTTGCAGCTGAGAATCCGCTGATTATTGGCGGCGGATTGGTGGTGCTGGCGGTGCCGCTGGTGGTGTCTCAGCTGCTCAGTAAGCCAAAGCCATGGGGAGTGGAGAGTGCCAAGAATGCTTATGCAAAACTGGGTGATGATGGTGCCAATGCTCAGTTGCTGGATATACGAGCCCCGTTAGACCTCAAAGAAGGCGGCAGCCCGGATATTCGAGGCCTGAAGAAGAAGCCGGTGGCAGTTGCCTACAAAGGTGAAGACAAGCCAGGATTCTTGAGCAGGCTGTCGTTGAAGTTTAAAGAACCAGAAAACACCACTTTGTTTATTCTGGACAAGTAAGAATTTTTCAGATCTGCTTTTAGTAATCATTTGCAATTCCGAGATATTAGAGAGCTTTTCACAATTCTTGTTATTGTAGTTTGGTAAAGTTGTTATGAAATCTAAACCTTATATTTAAGGTGTCCGGATCCTAGAAAAAAGTAGGAATATGGATCTGCATTGCTCTGAAACATCAAGATTGTTTAGCTGTTTTAGGTTTGATCATCAATCAACAGTTGTTAGATTTAGAGATGATGAAATATGATAGGAGACCAACTCAAAGTCTTAGATGAATTCAGAAAAGTTCACAAAATGTTGAGATATCCTTTGATTGTTTGATCGGTTGCCTTTTATATCCGGTTGAGATGATGATCGAGTTCTTTGGGGTATTGCGGATACTGCTGAGGTCATCCATTTTTTAGGTGTCCAATTTTATTTTTTTTCTAAATTGTGATGAAGCCAGATTTGATGGAAACTCTGAACTTGTCGCGGAGCTGGTAACAGTCAATGGCTTCAAAGCTGCTTATGCAATCAAAGATGGTGCTGAAGGACCGCGAGGATGGAAGGTTTACCCCCACCCCACCCCACAACCCATTTTCCTCTTCAGTTATTTGAGTTCAGCAGATGAAACTAACAGATAGATGAAAACGTATGCAGAGCAGTGGCCTTCCTTGGATATCCCCGAAGAAGGCAGTGGGCATCGACCTGAGTAGTCTGACCGATTTGTTCGGGGTAAACATCTCACCTACTAATACTTCACTGCTGGTAACTCTGGTGCTGAATACCTTCTACACAATTCGAGCTCAAGTAGCTCTTGTCTTCTTGAGACTGTTATGCTGTGACAAGTTTTGCCCTTCAATTTTTCCCAAGTTGTATTTTTGGTTTTTGGTCATTCTGCGAATCTGCAGTCAATCTATGGGAATCTTTAGCAGAAACTATGTTAACTAGAATAATCTTAAAGCAATGCACTATCATAACCAGAAGACATAGAAGATTTATTCATCATCTGCGACGCTTGATTTGCAGGATGCTTCTGAAGCTGTGCCTCTGGCCCTCGGTGTTGTAGCTGCTGCCGGTCTTGGGCTATTGGCTTTTACAGAGGTCCAAAGGCTTCGATATTAAACTCATTTGGACTGTTGAGACGTTTTGGATTGCTTAAGAAAATTGTTTTCATACATGAATTTCAGGTAGAAACGATTCTCCAGGTCTTGGGATCAGCTGCTCTTGTCCAGTTTGTGAGCAAGAAGCTCCTGTTCGCAGAGGTATGCATTTCTGTGCTTCGAATCTCTAATAGCATTTCAAATACCTCGACCTAACACATTCCATCATCTCCCCTCTCAGGATCGGAAGCAAACTGTTCGACAGATTGAAGAGGTCTTGAACACGAAAGTTGCTGCAAAGGAGCTTGTTGGTGACATACAGGTGCTCATGTTGCTTCTCAAAACTCAACTTCTCTTCTCTCGTCGTGCGAGAGTTTAACAGCTCCCATTTCCTTAAATCTCCTCATTCAGCAAATCGGAAAGGCTCTTCTGCCACCGGTCATTTCTACCAGCAAAGCTCTGCCTGCACCAGCAGAGGTGGCCACCCCTCCCCCCAGCCCCAGCACTGTGCAGGAACCTGAGTCTATTCCTGAGGTGAACAACACTCCCCCAAAAGTCGAGGCAACTCCAGAGCCAACTCCGGAGGTCAATTCTGTCCCTAAAGCAGGAGTTGAAGAAGAATCTCTTCCTCTACCTCCAAGGCCTCTTTCACCATATCCTAACGTATGAAATGCTTCAATATCTAGTTTCCAAAACGCATCTATCTTGATTCTAACCTCTGATGTATAAACAAAAGTGATCACATTCGGTTTATCTAACATCTCTCTTGTTCGTTGTTTTGCAGTACCCCGATTATAAGCCTCCGACTTCACCAATGCCATCGCGGCCATGAGGTTGCAGTTGCGCTCACGCAATAAATCAAGCGTTGGAGAGTTCTATAATCCTCTCTTATAAGAGTTTTTTTGAGCCTGCATAAGTGTGTGAAAGAGACATATATCTTGTTGTGGTGGTTGAGTAGATTTGAAGGTGTAATTTTCATTCTCATTCTTTGTATTTTGAGTGCGGTAAACGGTGAAGTAGCCATACCTAAATTTGGTATGTTTCAGAATTCTAAGTAGTTGTTTCAGTGTAATTTTGTACAGGATATAACAACTTCTCAATGTGCCTTTAAACTTAAGGGTTTTTTCATTCTCGAAATAGAGTCGTAACAATTTTATTTTGGATCCAAAATTTCAGCGTTTTCTAAAAAGATGCACAATTTATATTTTCATTTAAAAAACCCTTTGCTTTGGAAATAGTTTAATTAATATCTCGCTTTGCAGAATCTGGCGACGAGATAATGGGCCATCTCGTTTAAATCTGCATTATTCCATATAAAATTGCAGAAAATTTTTTAAATCCTCATAATCGAGCGGCATGACTTATTATTTATAGTTAACACTTGTCGAATCGAAGTATTTTTTGACAATTCAATAATTATTTAACAACAATTAGGCCCCTTTTGGTAGCCCGGAACGGCAGGTTAAGTTGATTTAAAATGGCTTATACTTGCGTCTCGTACTGTGTCAAAATTATCTTGTTGGCCCGGAAAAAAAAAAGAAAAAAAAACTAAGGCCCGACGAAGCCCGAGGTAGTGAGCGAGTTTTGTCATGATAATTAAACTCATGAAATGGGTAGGATAAGTAACATGCATTAGTTTTTGTACCATGATAGTCGACATTTTTTCCTCCATTTTCGGCTTTCCAAATTCAAATTTGATTCCAAATCTAGGGCTTATTGTTCGCAAAGGGAACTGGTGTCACGTCACACTGGAGACGGTGGTTATCCAGCGCTGTTGGTTCGTGCTCGTTCTTGATAGACGCCCGGAGACGGTTTAGTTGTTTGTCGGCAAAATTCCGGATCTAGGAGGATCTACAAAAAAAGTTCCCAAAACGGGAAACTTTTTTTTTAAATTACAAAAATG
>JAYDZE010346817.1:0-17795 GCA_034509125.1 Monilaria moniliformis
TTATATTTTATATACTACCAACCTTATGGTATTAATTTAGAAAAATAATTTTATAATTTTCAGATTTTTTTGATTTTCGAATTTCGAATTTTCGTTAGGTTTTTTGGTTTTTTTATTCAATTTCGGATTTTCGGTTCGAATCGGATTTGAAAGTTTGGATTTCGGATTTTCGGATTTGGATTTTCGGATAATTCGGTTCAGTTCGGATTTCATTTTGAGAAAATTTTGAATTTTCGGATCGGTTCGGATTAGGCAAAAATCCGAACCGAAATCCGAATGCTCACCCCTAAAATCTATGGAAATATAAATAAGGAATGTATTGCACGAAAATATAAATAAAATTTGATTACTAATTTTTCGGTTTCCATATAACCGTAGATATAAAAATTACTTTAAAGCCATTTTTGATTAAAATAATATAATATTTAATTACACAAGATAAAATACTTGACGGTTAGATCAATATATCGCACGGTTATAAAATAGTCTTAGTTCGGAAATAAACATGCATTGCGGAGGAATCGGAACCGGCGGTTTCACGGTTAAACTAGCGGCTTTATAGGGGTAGGGTCTGAAAATAACTGCAAAACCGGTGATTTCTGCAGTAAAACCGATGGTTTAGCGCGAAAACTGGCGGTTTTACGTGCCATTTTCCCCTATTTCTCCATATTTTCTCAAATCACACACAACACACTCTCCTCAATTAATTCTTCTTTCTTATCTTAACACACTCTCCTTATTTACTAAACTTGTCGTTGTTATAAGAATCATTGGTCAGCTGGAGACGTTGAGCGACATAGAATCCACGACACCAAGGGGTGCATATGATATAAAAGTCAGTGATTTCAGAACACAATGACGGATTGTGACATATGCTCCACCATTGCATAAGTTAGTTCGTCATTGTGTTATGAAAATACTAATTTCTACAATGTTCCCCTTCTGACTCATTTTGTTTAGTTCTCGTTCCCCGTCTTTAAGGTGACTAACGATCCTCTGACAGTCTTCTATATTGTACAATTAAATAGTAAATTGGAAAATTTTGTTGAAACAGTTAAACAAGCTCAGTAACTTCCCCAAATATCCAATATGGATGTGCTATTACATAATTTCTCTTAAAAATTTTTACTATTTCAATAGAATTTCATAATTTAATATTTTTAGCAAAATTACAAGAGTAATCTCCATTATTGAGCTCAAGTCATTTTCCTTATCTTTTTCCCTATGTTTATTCATGACTCATTGTAATTTATTATAATTTCTCTTATAGTAATAAATCGATTTACTTATATACATTTGTCTTAGACTTTGATTTCAAATTCGAACCATTTTGTATTATAAAAAAAAA
This sequence comes from Monilaria moniliformis, assembly GCA_034509125.1. Classification (NCBI taxonomy): domain Eukaryota; kingdom Viridiplantae; phylum Streptophyta; class Magnoliopsida; order Caryophyllales; family Aizoaceae; genus Monilaria; species Monilaria moniliformis. Next base: position 1,349 of record JAYDZE010346817.1, read on the forward strand.
AAAAAAACTGCAAAACTAGAAAACTGAAAAACCAGAACCTGAACCGCCAAAAACTGGCTGAAAACCGCCGTTTTCGATTCAAAATCGGAACCGTCTCTAGCCCCCACGGTTCGGTTACGGTAACCGGCGGTTTTGGAACTGTGGGCACCCCAATGTCCAACGTGTAGTAATCAACATGGGGTTGCATATAAATAATTATAACGGTAAAAAATATTTATCATATATCAAATAATCATTCATAATAAGCGAAGTTACGTTCCTTTATGATAATGGGCGAGACTTATGGACGAGATTAATTGTCGGCATATCCAACAAATCATGCATTGTAGTCATCAGCATAGTGTTGTATATAAATCACTATAATGGTAAAAATATATTTAAAATATATCAAACAAATTAGGTTCTGTTATGGTATGGGGCGAAATTTATGTGCGAGATTTACGTGTCCAACGTGATCAGTATAACTATCAGCATATCTAATAAGTCAAGCAATGTATTCATCATCATAGTGTTGCATATAAATAATTATAACACTCACAAATGTTCATCATAAATCAAGCAATCACTCATCATAAGCAAAGTTAGTCATACTGTGAACAAATATTATCTCTATACTGAACATTTTATACTGTTATACTGATTTATATGCAATACTATGATGATGACTACAATGCATGATTTGTAGAATATGCAGATAGTTATACTGATCACTTTGGATACGTGAATCTCGCCCTTTACTATAACAAATCGTACTTTCTCTTATGATGAGTGATCGTTTAATATATGATGAACTTATTTTACCGTTATAATGATTTATATGCAACACTATGATGATGACTAAAATGTATGATTTGTTGGATATGTTGATAGTTATACTGATCAAGTTGGTAGTGGGTATCCAGGATATCTAATTTAGGGGATGTGAGTTGTGCGACAAAAAATTACATAACGTACAAAAAATTAAAATAAATGTTAAAACTAGTACATCTTGAAACTTTTTTATATTTTAAATTCAAACATTTCAAAATACAAAAGAAAATTACATAACATCTAATTTAATTTTTCGACGAGTCTTCGTTTCTTCAAAGCAATTGACAACATTGTTATCGGAAACTTGTAGAAACATATATTTCTTCAATGAAAGTGACCAAATAATCATTCAAAGATTAATCGTCCATGCTATTTCGAAACTTATTCTTCACAAAGGTCATTCCAAAAAATACCCTCTCCACACTTGCTGTAGCAACCGAAAGAATCAAAACCAACTTGATAAGCAAAAACACAAGATAATAAGTCATATCTCTTTGTTTCAACAAGCTTCATTAAAAGAGAACTAATATCTTGCAAATTTTGAAAGTCATCATCTCTTTTCATATTCTCCATAAATATATCGAGTTGGCACTCAAGAATCTTCAAATCAATGTTTAAAAATTCGGAAGGATAAAAAGTGGCAAGTTTGAGTACTTTTTCTTTGTTAAAAGAAGAGAAACCATCTTTAGGATTGAAGCAAGCCATGCATCTTATCAACTCTATATTGACCTCATCGAATTGGTTGAAATAGTAAATCAACTACTTGTATAAACACATGAACTTAGAAATGAAGAAGATATGATACTTATTGAATAAAACACATTGATCTTTCTTGAGGGACATAACGAGCTTCCATATCTAGAACAACAATGTCATTATTATTGCAAAATAAGATGACCTATTCAAGTGAATCTCTCATCCATCCTCCCTCATTTTTTGTGGTTGAACTTTGGTAGTAACAAGCCTCATAGTATTAACAATATCTTGATCCTTCTTTGTAGATCAAGACACAAATTGTTAGTGTACCCTAATATAGTAGTCATTAATTGTGTCATAAAAACAAAATCAAATTACTCTAGTAAGTACAAAATGCCTTGAGATGTTGCCTTATCATCCAAATTAGAGCCATTATTCTCAATCATCACAAGAACCTTAAAAATTGTAGAAAAAAATGCATGACATTTAAAAGAGTCATGTAATGAGAACCCAAACGAGTGTCTCCAGGCCTCTTCAAACTAAGTTCTTGATTTAATCCCGACCTTGTTTCAAGTTCACCAATTTCCAAGGCTTGAGCAATTTTTTGTGCTTGAATTTCTCGAATCATTTGTCTTCTCTTACAAGAAACTCCAATTACATTCAACAAAATTGCAATCGTATCAAAAAGCCAATCAAACTCATTCTTTTTTTTAGCAATGGCTACAAGAGTTAGTTGAAATTGATGGGCAAAGCAAAAGCAGTGCACATTGTAAGCACTTGTAGTAACTTCCATATTAAAAGTCTTGAGGCCATGTATCTCACATTTCATGTTACTAGCCCCATCATATCACTGTCCTTGAATCTTAGATGGATTCAATGAATGTTCAGCAAGCAAATATATAACTGCACTCCTAGCGAAAAAGCCGTTGTATCACCAACATGGACAAGCCCAAGAAACTGTTCCACTACCTTTCTCACATTTCTTTCAACATAACGCAAACAAAGTGCTAATTGTTCATTTTGGGACACATCACTTGATTTATCGGCTAATATAGCAAAGTAGTCATCACCAAGCTCATCCAAAATCCTCCTATTTATTTCCTTAGCACAACAATTGATAATATCTAGTTGAATAATTGGAGATATCAATTGACAATAGAGCATTTTTCATAATCACTTTTGAAACAACTTCATTATGTGTGTTTAACCATTTCAAAAGTTCAAGAAAATTTCATTATTATGGGATCCTTCACTTTCTCTATGCCCACGAAATGTCAAAACTTGTAGTATTAGGTAACGCAAACAAAAAATGGAAGCCCTCAAGCAATATCATACTCTCTTTTAATCACATCGGTGACATTATAAAAAGAATCAAGAATCGACATTCTTTTGTCATCCCTTATGTTCATATATTTCTCATAAGTAAGATTGTGAGTACTTTTAACTCCACCAATATATTCATAAATCTTTCCGGCTTATTCCACAACTTAAATCCTCCATTATCAAACGCATTTCCCCCCGCATTGAGTCCAACTTCATTTTTGAACAAGTAGAAAACAAAACAAAATATGGATCTTTTTTAATACTATATTCAAGTCAATCCTATTTCTTAAACCAAGAAGCCATAAATCGACGTGAACCACCTATTTATTTTCGAGGTAAATCATGATGAGTTCTTGGCTGACAATTTTTGTAAGAATATAAGCTCTCCTAACCGCATCTCGCTCATTTGGAGGATAATCCATTATACTTATTCTTGTTTCCGGATCATGAGGAAGGAGTTCAACATCATAAACTAATTCTTTCTCATCTAATGACGCATCACTCCTACTTGAACCACCCAAATTCATAGTATTTTCTTAAACTTAATGAATATCATTTGTAGGTGACACACTAGTATTTGAAGTCGAAGAACTTGAACTATCATGAGATTTCATTATCTTGAACATAAATTGTCGAAGATCGGGTTGTATTCTCATTCCTTTTGAATTTTTGGAATTAGGTGTTTCACTCATTATTCCTAAATTCAAAAAAATATATATAAGAATTCATCCACCAAATAACACAACTCAAAGAATGAAAAATTAGGGTCCAAGCATTGGTGCCTTCATGGAGCCCCAAACTAACTAACAACTTTCATATTATGTTTTAGCCAAGTTTCGGATTTGTAATGTAAATCTTGAGATTTATCCGAATTATCGGATTTATCATCCGAATCAATAAACCGAATCAGATTTATCAACCGAGTCCAAACTTGACATTCAATAAACCAAAAAATTGGATTTATCCTAATTATCAACTGAATCAAAACCTACGTACCTCAAATCTTAATTAAAATGATTCCTTTTTATTTTTCAATACTTGTTTAATTTTGCTGCCCAAATCACTAATCAAAATACGGCCTAAATCAAACAACACAAAGATGAAAAATCATGGTTCTTGATTTAGTGGCAGAGTAGCAGCATATGTCTTCTATAGTTCCATAAGAATATTAAGATTTATGAATACCCAACACCAATAGCAAACAAACATCAGAAAAATAAGAAGCAATTTTTAGATGCACTAATCTTATGTAAAAATCAATGATATAAGCTAATATTCAGAGGAGCCGTTGTTGTTGGTCCTTGAGTCGGACAGTCGCCGCCAATGCCACCGCTCTGCTCACGCTCAGCTGCCTGCACGTTGGGCAAGTAAAATTCACCCATAAATCTCACTCCTTAGCATAACAGAATATGAATTAAATGACATAATTGTCCTTACACACACACACACACACATATATATATATATATATATGTATATATATGTATGTGTGTGTGTGTGTATTCAATAGGAATGATAAATATTGGGGAGAAATTAAAATAATTATTATTTCTTTGATTATATAAAATATTTGCTGGATGTATCTCTTTAGTGGATAAATGCAACACCTGAGTCTGAATTTCATTAAGAGCAATTTTTTATATTATTCGTTCATTTATTTTATGTGTTTCTTTGTTGATTTTATTTCTCACGTAAAATTCGCCCATAAATCATACTTTATGTGACCATCACTTTCTTTCTTTCACGTTAACATCATTTTTATTTAATTTTATACATTTAGAGGAATTCTAATAGCTAATAAGTTGTTATTGACATCATTAATTTTATAAATTATATAAAAATTAAAATACTATTTGTTATTTTATTTATTTATTGAAGTTACGAAGAAAAATGAACAATCAAATGTAAATTTTTATATAATTTATAAAACTAGATATTATAATCAACTAAATGTATAAAATAAAAAGTTAATTGTAATGTGTATAATATACCTAGCTCGATATATATATATAGTTGTAATCAAATTCGAACTAAATCTTATATTCGAAACGAGACCGATTGTGGACCGTAAGATTTAAATATACGTGGCAACAAATTTTAATAACTTATAATAGACAAGGGTATTTTAGTACATGAAATAAATCCTAAAAAATACGAAAACAATAACAATAAATTCCAAAAAATACGAAAACAATAACAATAAATCCCGAAAACACGGAAACAATAACAAACAGTATATATAATATGCTATAATGCTTCATGGATAATATTATACTACTTTGTGAATAACATTATACTGCTTCTTGGATAACAATGTACTGTTTTTTGATAAAAATACGAAAACAATAATAATCAGCATATATAATACGCTATACTGCTTCTTGGATAACACTAAATTGCTTTGTGGATAACATTATACTGATTCTTGGATAACATTATATTGCTTATTGGATAACAATAACAATCAGCATATATAATATGTTATACTGCTTCTTGAATAACATTATACTGCTTCGTGGATAACACTATACTGCTTCGAAGATAACACTATACTGCTTCTTGGATAATAATAACAATCAGCATGTATAGTGTGAATCAAGAAGCAGTATAGTGTCAACCAAGAAGCAATATAGTGTTATCCAAGAAGCAGTATAGTGTTATCCAAAAAGCAGTATACTGTTATCCAAGAAGTATTATAGCGTATTACATATGCTAATTGTTATTGTTATGCAGTATATATTGTACATATATTAATTAAGTATGTTGTTATTTGGAAATAAATATATAATAACTGAATGTGAGGACCGTAATCTTCGATTTTTGTAGGAAACGATAGTTAAAGGGCTCATAATTCACGCTTTTTGATGAATAGGACATCTTCCAACTTATATTGATTACATAACACTGATATATTGTTTGCTAGATGAATGTATACTGCTTAATAAATAATCATATATTGATTCATGCCACGCAGAATAGATAAATATCTTCTATTATATTTTTTCGTGTTCAAAATATTCTTATATTGAATACATTATGAAGTTTTACTGATTCTATTTTTTGTCAAATTTTGGCTGTATAATTTTGAATTTAATGGACCAACCCAACTGACATGCAGCCACGAATAAATAAATATTGAGAAGTAGCATCAAGCAACCGCTTGTCATAAAATTTTCCTACGCGTAAATGTCAAAAAGTGACAGGCACACTTACCTTGAATCAGAATTTTCTTAATGTCAACGAAATAAACAAGAGAGAGAAAAGAAAAGTTGAGATTAATATGGGACAAGCGTGTAAAATGCATATCGATGCAGTGAGTGGGTGTCAGAGGAGGAGTAGTCCTTTCCTGATCATGATGCATCATCCTGCTCCAAATGTAAATGTTGAGACTTAAGATCATTTATCCCAAGCCTTTCAGAATTAATGATTGAAACACAGTGCATCTACTTAAACTTGCGAAATTGTATGTTTGTTTGTCTATACGTACTAGTAGATGATCTGGAGTACATGTACTGCGCGTATAATTTCTTATTTCACGTCATAAGTTTGTTAGATTCTTGAATATGTTATATATATATGCATATAATATTCTCTTTAAATTTTACAAAGTAAAACATAGTAAATAAATATAATATATCATATTACACTATTATTCAAACAAGACTATTTTTATATAGGAACATATAGTGATATATATGCATATTCATGTTTGTATTTATATTTGTATTTGTATTGAATATCATTATCGCATTTCCTCGACTCATTCATTATGTACCTAACTTGAATTAAATTCAATCATTATAATGATAATAATAATGACAATTTTATTTATATTACTTTTTCATTTTGTAATATGCATTGGATAGCTATAAAAATAGCATACCTACCATTTCAGATGAAACCGCAATCTTAAATATCATTTATTGCCTTTTTATGTATTTCTGCCAATTGATAGAGCGTTCAGCCTACTTAACTGTGTCAGTGCAATCAAATGTCTTCAACCTCCAACCTTCCCCTTTCTTTTTCTCTCTCTCTTTTTCGTTTTCTTTCTCCATTTAACCGGAAACGTCGCTTCATAATTCAATGTTCTCATTATATTTTTTTTTGATACGATAAGAATTTTCGGTTGCAATTTTTAGTGCACACTAGATAAATCATGTTTATGTGCAATAGTCTGTAAATCATACAAAATATGTAACATACTAGCATTTATATAAAAATGTTAGTGAAAAGTGTTATGGCTTATATTTCATTAACTATAATTGTAATATTATTTTTTGCTTATTATCATTTTGATAATGCAAAAGATAGTATATTTGGCATAACAATGTGCAAAAATGTTTATTCGTGGAACATGATTTGACGATATATAAATATACATAATTGTACATACATAATACTTATAAATTTTAAATTGAACTGAATCAAATTTATTTAAATTAATTTTATTACTAATTATATGATTATTTTTTTACTATATTGTCCCTATTATATTTTCAAAGATGTGATTGAAAAATTAATTTGATAGATCCTTCAAACAAAACCACAAAATTAATTTGGAAATAAATATATAAATATCCAATGAAAAATTAATCTTTTCCTAAATCTACAGATATCTAATTTGGATTTTTTTTTCTTCTTAAATTATTGCATAAGGGTAAATATATAATATATTAATTTATTTTAAATTAAATAATATTTATAAATTAATTTAAATATAAAATATCTAAAAAGACCCATTATATATATACAATTTATATATATTTATCACTTCTCTTTGGCATAACCATGTGCAAAAATGTTCATTCGTGGAACATGATTTGACGATTTGTCTAAAAGGTATTAAGTTGAAACCTAAAATTCAAATTATGTAATACCATATCATTTATGTATCACATGTGTTAATTAGATGCGCGGTGTTCTATAAAGGTAGTCGGACTTTAACAATGATCTCATTAATTAGTATAATGATTGGAATTAACGGATAATAAATATACAACATGCAGTATAAATAAGGAGGGAAACATTTTACATATTAGGTTAGAGTATTAAATAGATGTTAATAACAATATATGACTCGAATTATTTATATTTTAGTCATATTATATTTATTATCCACCTTTAATTTTACTTTCAGATAAGTCATTCCCAAAAAAAAATCGGAAGAGCTGACATAGTTTCCTACTCGGTTCCAATCGCTAGTCTTCATTTATCATTATCAGAGAGATGATTGACTCACCCTTCTTATTCATTTTTGTTTGGTCACTCGGATCATACTTTATCTGCTTTTCATTTTGATTTACTCGTTTCCACGTATTAAAATGAGAATTATCTCATAGAGAAAATGTAAGAACCCTTGTTAGCTTGTGGATGATGAATATTTACGTGAATGTTCCACTTTGAATATGCATGCTTTAATATAAAATTATGCATACATTAAAACATAAAAACATAAACATGTTGGTCTCTCATTTTCGCGTATCGATCTCATTTTCGCATATTTCTATCTCGTTCTCACTCAACATCCGGCCTAATTAATCTCATATGTTCTTTCTTGCTAATCAATTTTTCTCTTTCGAACTATGAAGCAAAAAAGAAATAATTATATGCATATTTGTTTATGACAATATGTAGTTTTATGTTATATTATATGCAATTTTATTCATTTCTATAACAAAATAAGCTTTAAACAGGCGAAAAAAGTCTGGAATATAAAATTTATGAGATGGGTTAACAAATTAGTACTATATACGATCCAAGTTTTGGATATTACATGATTCATTTCCTCTATATATATATATATATACAACACGCACATAGAAAGACATCTAAGTATGAGAATAGTAGAGTGTGGAAATAATTTAGATGATTGAAATAGTGGAAGAGCAGAAAACTTGTTGTGTGTTAGCGTCAGTCAACTAAATCCATTTAAGATGAGGAATTGAATGCACGGTTGGTTGCCAATTACCCATGTACAATAAAATCTCATGCAAGATTCTTAAATGATAGTGAGCCCCTGCTTATAAGCACTCACCCTTGAAGCAACCATAAGAATAGCATCCATTAATACCTCCATTAATTCTTGGGTCCCTCTCAACTTAGCAATGATCTCTGCTTAACCCTACCTTTCATCTGACACGTCTTTTGGAATTTTTTATATTAAGGGGAATTACTCATTTAGATCTTATCTTTGAGTAGACTCAACCTAAAGAATGTTATTCAAATTCAAACTCGTCGTGATGTTATATTTATTCATGTATATTAATGATTTGATAGCCAAGACATGAAAACAAACTCCAAAGTATATATAAAGCCGACAAAAATGGCTTGGCCTGAGGGTCGGTTTGTATACTTGGAATTAGGACCGCGCTCACAAAATTTTAGGCCGCTCAGTAGGCATTTACATTATTATTTTATTTGAAATTTTTCGCTATAGTGGCATATCAAGTTCGATGTCTATGATTCAAAACTCGTTGCCAACATTCTAGAGTTCAATTTTCATTTATCATATTGAATAACTTGCCTTAATTTGTTCACTGAACTTTTGGACAGATTTGACCTGATGGTCCAGTGATGGTCCAATGGTGTGGGAGAAACAGGACTAGACTCAGGCTGCAAATTTGCAGCATGACCCCTCATGTTTGCTACATACACAAAATTCTAATTAAATTTGAATAATTTTTAATACAGAACTAAGACCATATTATAACCGCTGATTTTATGGAGCTAATGGATATTCATAACGCCACGTGGCGCCACATGACATTGTTTTTTTAGGATTTTATAACCGAAAGGGTATATATGTAATTAAGGGATTTATGAAGCGTGAATTTAGAATTAAGATTATTTATGATATGCAGTTGCAGCTATGGTGATTTACGTGATTTATGGGGTCCAGATTTATGCATCAATATATTCCAGATTTCATATTTTTCTCCAACACGCATGTTAGATAAATCTATAATGATTTTGTAACTATAATATAATGCACGTGAATGGTTTTGTATAATCATTACATACGAGTATGTTTTGATGCATTATGATCAATAATGATTGTTTATTTTGGTAATATAATGATATATACTGAGTGTTATGATAATACTCTGCATATGTTACAGCGATTACCAAATTATTGTAGTTACGTAAATTAATATGTTAGTTGTATTTATAGTTACAGTAATTTAAAATTCTAAAGAATGAATTTTTGTTAGGATTATGAGAAATACGCAGAATAATTATAGTGGGCAGATTTAGCGCAGTAATTACTCCACATAACACGCCAACAACAAAAAATAAGGTGTCGTTACAAATTCGAAAATATACTTCAACATAACATTGAATTTAAATTATCATACTGTTGAACGTAAATCATCATAACCTTGAATCTATATCATGATAACGCAAATTACAGAAAAATAGATACATTCCATGAATTTCGCTAACTACCAAAAATTACTAGACAGTTAATATTTCCATGTGACTATTATACCCCTATAATGATTTATTAATGCTTGTATAATGATACACATTTTTCCTTAAATCACGGCCATCCAATTTTTAATTTAATGGATTAGATTTGATTTTAGTTATTCCTAATGTTTCATTATTAATATACTATTCTTTAAAAAGTTATTGTAAAAAATAAAAGCATTATTATATACTAAACCATAAGTAATACATAGGGCATTTTGATGACATGGACTAATATATGTGGTGCGACTTGATATATAAAAACAAGGGATAAATGTCATTTAAATCATAACTTTGCATTGACTTCTGGTTAATCTCATAACTTTTGAAATCGGTAAATAAAATCATAACTTTTCCTCTTTTCTCAATTGTCCTACAAATCGAAATTTCGGTGAAATTGATGGTGATGTGGCAGCCAGAATTTTTGACGTAGACTAAACGTCCATTCTTCAAAACGACGTCGTCAAAGTTAATTGAAGGGGTAAATGTCATTTAAATCATAACTTTTCGTTGACTTCTGATCTATTCCATAACTTTTGAAATGAGAACATAAAATCATAACTTTTGAATTGTTTGTGAACTAAATTTTAAGGCTTTTTTCTTAATTTCATTTTTTTGTTCGATTTTGCGTCGGGTATTTGGGGATTGGGGTATTCATCTTCGAATTGGGTGTTTGGGAGATTAGGGTATTCTTCTTCGAATTCGCAGCGATGAGCAGCAGCGACATGGAGGCCGGCTTCGCGAAGCTACAAAGTGAGTATGAACATTACCCGCAATTTCTAGAAATCGTCTGTGGACGTCGATCTCGCGTCTCTTGGCGGCAAGATAAACACCAGCTACCACCACGTCCCCATCTTCTACGAGTTCCAGCACCGCCGATTTGCACTCGAGGTGCTCGGCAAGAACAGCTGCTTCGTCGAACGCGTCATCCACGACGCGGTGAATTTTCCAATTCGAGGCCCGGCGTAGCAATATCCTCTGGCGGCGTGATTGGAGAGATAGAGAGATGCGGTGGAGAGGAAAGTTAGAGAGACAGGACTAGGGGTTAGGAAGGGGAGGATTTTGGACAAACAAGAAAAATAAAGAAAAAACTTTATTTTACTGAAGCGACGTCTTTTTGAGTTCACCAAACAACGTCGTTTTGTTTACCAGATGTTTTGTCCACATAGGAAATTTCGGCTGTCATATCACCATCGATTTCACCGAAATTTGCATGGGTGGAACAATTGAGAAATATAGTAAAGTCATGGTTTTATTAGCAATACTTATGCAATTAATCGGAAGTTAACAGAAAGTTATGATTTATATGAATTATCTTTTTTAAATAATACATATAAGCGCCACGTCATTAAAATAAATACACGTAAGCGTCGAAAAATCTCGCCGTAGGACAATTGAGAAAACAGGAAAAGTTATGATTTTATTTTCCGATTTCAAAAGTTATGAAATTAACCACAAGTCAATACAAAATTATAATTTAAACGAAAATTAATTATAAAAACAATTATGGTCTTCATATCAATATATGACGTGAGTCTAGCCTACTAAGGCTAAGGCATTATATATGAAGGTTTCGACATGCTGAGCTCATGAGAAACTATTTAGTAGATGATTGCGACGTCATCTGTACGAATTCCTTATATTATATATATTCAATCACGTAATCTAAACGTCAAGTGTTAGATGATTTTACATGAACGTACAAGCCACTCAATAGCATACGTTGTACCGATAACATCCACGGCTGTCCGTCGATCTTTTTTTTTTATATCTTTGCCAAAATCTTACAATGTTTCTATGTATCCGAAAGCAATCCACAGTTTAGAAGTTGAAATAATTGCAATATAAGAAGGGCAAATAATTAGTATAGTATATGCATAACACGTTATAGTAAAAACATCAAATAAGTGGAGATAGTGATTGAGGAAGAGAGAGAGCATAAAATAGTTGAATCTAGGCTCCACCTCCATCTATTCATACTTGTAAATCACCTATGTCTCATGTTCCCAGTATCGCGGTGAACAATAAATATTGAATTTATACCACCACAAATTCATGTACATTAATCTATGTATGAATTGCAATTACACTTTTCCTGTTGTTCTTCTCTTCAAAAGTATTATGTAATTACAAATATTTCGCAATTAAATGAGAGGTGAGCACAAGTTCACAATATAAATGTGAAATATAGCCTCATTCATGGCTGCTATTATTATCTAAGATCTAAGAGATAATAACTGGTACACAGTGATCGAATTCATAGGCTCAACATGCAATTACTTTGCATTTAAATAAATGCAAATTAATTGACAGTTTATCATGGAACAATAAAAGTTGTTACGTGCACGAAGGCCTTTATTAATAAATGGAACAACTAGTCTGATCATTAATTGCAGATGGCCACAATGTCTCATGAATTTAAAGCTTGTGGTTATCTCAGACTATATGTGTAAACAACCTAAAATATAATACTTTTTTTCCCCTTGAAGTTCCAATTAAATTCTGCGTCAATATCTATTTCCTGTTAGATTAAAAGAAAATTAATCTTAGAAAAGTGGCAAGAGTTACGCATGGTTTATGGTTGGAAACCTATTTATGATAGAAAAGGGTGTTTACCTAAGTTTTATGGAAAGAGTGGTTTTTTTTTGTGTGGTGGTGCTTATTAAGGCATTAAATGCATCATTAAATTATGTACCTAACGCAAACCACTCCGCAATTAAGATTTGGTAATTAAGCTATGCTCCAAGGACAATGATCCCACTTTAACTACTCTAAAACCATTTCATTATTTATTACAACGGTTATTAAATTCTGTTTGTCAGGGTAATATAAATTTTATTTTTTACTGATCTAATTAATTCATAATTTAGGTTTCAATAGTACACTCACCATTTCTTTTAAAATAGGTTTAGGTGGAGATCGATATCATTGAATATGATGAGATCATATATAACCATATGGTATATTTTACTGTCAGAAATAATTTCCAACATAAATCCATATAAATAATCTCATCATTGGTATATTTTACTGTCAATAATAATTTCCAACATGAAGCCTTATTTAGATTTTAATTAATTGGAAAAATAATATTTAAGGTATTTGTAGCATAATTATGTTTGATTTCCTTTAAAAAGAATGGAATTAATCATTTATTTTTATCATTGAAAAAAAATTTGTCCTTATTTTTTATTATGACAAGTTTATGGATGCAATGCTGTCCAAAATTAACAGAATTGATTCGAACAAATTGAATACAAGGAGAATTATAGCCAAAAAATTCTAGCGCTAAAAGAAAAGTAAATTTAATAGGCCCAAATTGAAAATAGCCAAGATTCATAGAATAGACCCAAAAATTGAGTGGGTTAACCGATTAACCAAAAATTTCCTCCTTATAACTCAAATCCTTATATCTCATGGTATAGCTCATTTGACTTGTATGGATTTTAAAAAAAGTTGTTTGTAGATATAATTTGAGTGAATATATAAATAAGTATTCCACTATATAGAAAAGGTATTATTTTAGTAATTAAAAATTATTTAGAAGGTTGGAATATGAAGTAGAGTATTGAGACATGTTTTAAAATAAAAAATGCTATATTTTAAGGTACATCAAATATAATAATCGTGTTATACCGTTAGGGCACGGAAGGAGTAGTTATTATGTAATGTTTAAAGAGGTATTGGAATCTAAATATACGAACTCTGTGATATTTTAATTTTGCACACTTTGAAAATTGTAAATAATTACATGAACTTATTATTTTATTTTTTTTGTAAATTTAACTCTGAAATTTGATAGTAAAACTCGAGGCTTAATTCTACCGTTACGACCGACCACTCTCCCATCTTATAAATTCATTCTTTGGTTTTAACATCTGTTTTCGAAGCAAATCATGATTCTAAATTTAGGATCACACGACAAACCTGGCTGCAAAAAATTATTTGTCCAATTGTTTTGTCATCCAACACTGATCGCCGAATTGATGTGGTATCATCAAAATACCCATGACCAAAATTTCAGTCATAACCACATTAGAATATCAACTCGCGGTTGGTCGAACTTTGATTTGATTTTTTAGTATAAACATCACTTTTAAGACAGATGAGTGGTTTAACTACATATTCTTAGAATAAAGTTCTTATTTTATGCTCCTTTCGTCCATTGAGAGTGCAATAATTTTTGTATTAGAGGTTCACAAAAAATATGAAACTTTTTTTAAACACTCCTTTTTATAATTTATTCTCTTTAGTGTACTCGTGCGATGCACAGTCACTGAATTTGTAAAAGTTTGAATATACGAATAATCATTACAAAAATATAAGCACACATAAATGTAAAATAGGATAAATTAATAATTTGGCATCGGATTTTATTATATTTAAGGACGACATTCTACACATTTATAATACCAACACCAAATATACTGGAAAACCTCCATATAAACAACATTTTAAGTATATGTACAATCCTTATCATTGTCTCTCAGAATTAGCAGACTTCAACAATTGGTGACCTGTGATACAACCACATACAGTTGACCATGACTAAAAACACGTCTATTCAAGTACAAACCAACGCATAAGAGATTGACCACGACTTTTATTAATCGTCATTGTTTAAACACAACTAATGGAAACCGTCGATGTTGGAACATGAATGGTAATCTCGAATGTGATTACGTCAATTATAATCGAGGTATTGAAATCTTATGGCTAGTGGCTAGTATTATGTCCACTCAATAATCTTCTCTTCAGAACTCGCAGACCAAGTCTAGTAATAATCAATCTGGTTCCATTACAATGCTATATGTTTCTCAACAGTATAACTTGAGTTCGAACTTTCAAAAAAATTTATGATTAGGTGTACCCAAACACCTAATTTCATTTAAAAGCTGGAGCGTGTGAATTTCATCCAACAAATTGCCACTTGAATTCAATTTACTTACACTCTCTAAACTCAAATAGTTATGACTATCTAATTTATTGAGATTGACCATATACCGATCAACCCCACATTCAATGTAAGAGCAAGTATAACTCTATCAAGTAAGTAAGAGCTATGATCATTATTATCAGTATATGGTGGATAAGTGTTTGACATTATATCATGTAATGAAACACCAGAATTCTCGACCAAAATATCGCTTCGCATTTTATGAACACTTATAACCAGTGTCTCGATAATCTGTAAAATATGTGAAATTTTTGATATATATTATTAAACAAACTAAATATATAACTTGATAAAATCATTGCAAATATATAGAGAGAAAGAAACAAATGGTTAGAAAGAGATGGTGACAAATAGAATCATAAATGCAAATAAACCATGTTACTCTTATTTAAATTAAAAACCATGAACAACCTTGCAAGAATTAGTTGAATTAAAATACAAAGTGATAGAAGTATATGATGTTCAATTTCAAAACCAATTGGTGATAAGTGGAGTAGCCCACGAAACTTATATAATGGTTCCAGTTCTCTTTTTACATCGATGTGAGATGTTTATTTGTTTCATTTGCCAGCACCCTCCCTTAAACCCTTCAAGGTACATCTTGGAGGATTGGATTTTTTTTTTGATCGGGTTGGTCCAGCCCTCCATCAAGTTGGACCAAATTTGAAGCCCAAATATACTGCTAAGTTAATCATTTTTTCTACTTCGGCCCAAACCCTTAAAGGTGTATCTTGGAGGGTTGAATTTTTTTTTTTCCTGATCGGGTTGGTCCAGCCATCCATCAAATTGGTCCAAATTTGAAGCCCAGATATACTGTTGGGTCAGTCATTTTTTCTGTTTCAGCTCAAATATATTGTTGGGTCAGTTAAAGTTTCATTCCACAATCGGTGACCCGCTCTGATATCATGATAGAAGTCTATGGGGTTCCATCTTAAAACCAATTAGTGATAAGTAAAGTAGCTTATAAGACTTATATAGTGGTTTCAGCTCTCTTTTTACATCGATGTGAGATATTTATTTGTTTTATTTGCCAACATAAAGAAAAAGATCAGATAAGTTGAGAATATTGTGTGTTTATTTAGTCGTTTGGTCAGTCGAAGCATGTGTTTGAAGTTATTTAGTGCATGAATTCTCTATCATTTGGTATTTTGATGTGGTTTGATGAGTTTACACAGATTAGGAAGAAATCCG
>JAYDZE010346928.1:0-17791 GCA_034509125.1 Monilaria moniliformis
TTTTTGGATTTTCGGTTTTTCGGTTTTTTTCGGCTTTTTCGGTTTTTCGGACAATTTTATGATATTTCGGTTTTTTCTGTTCGGTTCGGTTTTCATAGTTCAGATTTCGATTTTTCGGGTAATTCGGTTCGGTTCGATTTTAAGTTTAAAAAAAATTCGGTTTTTCGGTTGGGTTCGGTTTGGGCAAAAAATCGAACCGATAACCGAATGCTCACCCCTAAGCTCAGCTATGGGATCACCGTATCCACCTGCCAATAGGCTCCAAACCAGTCAACGTTAGGCCCTATTGTTACCCCTATTTCCAGAAAATGAAAATCGAGTTTCCAGTCCAGAACATGCTACAACAAGGTATTATCAGCACAACCAAAGTCCATTCTTGTCGCCCGTGCTTCTTGTTCGAAAGAAAGATGACACTTGTCACTTTTGCGTCGATTATCGCGCCCTCAACGCCGCCAGAATGCCAGATCACTACCCCATCCGCACATTTAATGAGTTATTTGACGAACTTGGTGCCGCTCGTTATTTCATTAAGCTGGATTTGTGTTCAGGCTATCACCAGATACGCATGCATAATGATGATGTCTTCATAACAGCATTACGCACGCATGAAGGGCATTACGAGTTCCTAGTGATGCCATTTGGCCTCACCAACGCCCAATCCGCTTTCCAGTCGGCCATGAACAACATCTTCCAACCATTTCTAAGCAAGTTTGTCATCGTCTTCTTTGACGACATCTTGTTTGCAGCGCTGACATCGATCAACACGCGACACACCTCCAAGATGTGCTTCACATTCTGGCTGCGAATAGTTTTTTTGTGAAGCTGAACAAATGTTCATTCTGCAAAACAACCATCTACTACCTTGGGCACATTATCTGCAAATTGTAGGCCAATCCGGCTAAAATCGAATGTATGTCTGCATGGCCTATCCCATCAACGGTTAAGCAGTTGCGTGGTTTCTAGGGATTCACAGGTTATTATCGTTGACTCATCGCGGGTTATGCCGTCATCGCCTCTCCCCTGACGAATCACTTAAACAAAGATTCGTTCGCCTGGTCCCCTGAGGCCGAGCATAGTTTCCCCCTGCTTAAACAAGCTATGACGTCAGCTCCTATTTTAAGGCTCCAAGATTTCAGTCTCACTTTTTATTTGGAAACTGACGCATCAGATACAATCATTGGCACAATATAATTTTGGAATGGCCACCCGTTAGCGTTATTTAGCAATAAGCTTGGCATGCGACGCCGCATTGCTTCTCCATATTACAAAGAACTATATGCAATTGTCGAGGCTATGACGCCAATACTTATTAGGGTATGAGTTTGTGATTCGTAGGGATCAACGTAGCCTTAAATAACTACTCTCACAGGTCATCCAGACACCGGATTAGCAGTTTTATATTTAGAAACTCATTTGGTTCAAATTTTGTATCGAGTACAACGGACGCCTCCAATCGCGCCGCTGACGCTCTCTCGCGCCGCGAAGGGGACCCTAGCGTACCTAAAACCCACCATTCTTATGGCATATGCCCGCCCCAACCCGCGCTCCTTGACAATTTGCGCGCGGAGAATGCCTACCTGGCCGAATTGCGCACTTTGCATACTGTCGTGCACGACAGCAACACACCATCTCATATCTCTGCCCACGACAGACTTCTTTACTATAAGTACATGCTATAAATCAGCCCCGCTCACCCCTTGCGCGAGTCCCTATTGGCCGAGTATCATGGCTCGCCGTTAGCTGGCCACCCCGGCGTTGAGCGCACGTTTCATTGCTTAGCAACGGGCTTCTATTGGCCTCTTATGTGCTGTCATGTTCGTTCTTTCGTGGCGACGTGTCTGACCTACCAATCCACTAAATATTTAACAGAGAAATCGGCTGGATTACTTCAACCGCCTCCGATCCCTGATCAAGTATGGTACACCGCATCGATGGATTTCATCATGGGCCTCCCACTGTCTCGCGTTTTTTCTGCCATCATGATCGTCGTAGATTGCTTATCTAAATACGCCTAGTTTGGGGCGTTGGTAGCTGGCTTTGACGCTCCTCGTGTTGCCCAACTCTTTGTGAATTTAGTTGTCAAACACCATGGTTTCCCCTCGACATTGGTTTCGGATCGAGACGCAATTTTATGAGTGCTTTCTGGAAGGAATTATTGAAGCTCAGTGGCACTACTTTAAAATTCAGCATGGCCTACCACCCCCAAACCGATGGTCAAACATATGTCATGAATCGCGGTCTCGAACAGTATGTTTGCGCCTTTACTTGTGATCATCCATCCAAATGGGTGTCGCCCCTACCATGGTTTAAGCTAGCCCTCAATTGCCGTCACCATGAAGGGCTCAAGATGTCCCCTTTCCAAGCCCTCTACGGTCGTGAGCCCCCATCCATCTTCTGCATACTCTCAACCCGTGCAATAGTTCCCGTAGTGGACGATCCTCTCGTCGAGCGTGCGACTGTCCTCGCTGACCTCAAAGTTCATTTACGCAGGATGCAAGATCGCATGCGCGCCCAAGCAAATCACAGTTGTCGTGATGTTAGCTTTCATGTAGGGGATTTGGTGCTCTTTAAACTCCAACCTTATCGCCAACATTCAGTTGCCAAATTTGTAAACGCGAAGCTAGCCCGTCGTTATTATGGTCCATTCGCCATTTTGGAGTGCATTGGCTAGGTGGCCTACCGTCTGGAGTTACCCCCGATTGTCGTGCTCACGATGTCTTCCATGTTCCATTGCTTCGTCCATTTGTTGCTCGTGCCTCTCCTTCCACCGGAACCACTCTACCCGACGTGTTCTTCAAAGGCCAGCCCCTCTCCGTTCCTCTAGCAGCGCTGCGCGCGCGCACTGTCTTTGTTCACGGGAAACCACAAGAGCAGTGGTTGGTTCATTGGTCCAATAGTTCACCCGCTGAGGCTACGTGGGAATCGTTCGATGTCATCTGTTGTGCTTTTTCGGCCCTTCGCCTTGAGGACAAGGTTGTTTCCAACCCGGGGGAGTTGATACGGGTAGCGATCAGCATGGCGGGCCCTCAGCCGCACCGTACACGTCCGATCAGCCCATCACATTCGCTCCGCCTAAGACGCCGATCCAGTCAGATCCCGCGACTCCGGTGCGTCCCCGACGTAATGTGAGTCGGCCTCGTCGCTTTAAGGATTATTCCTAATTTACCTATCAAGTCTTTTATTTTTATTTGAATTAATGTAATTTGAGTCGATCAATATTATAAGCTCCTTTTCGGGTTTTCTTTATCGATTATTTTCCGAATCGAATTAAGAGAGTCGAACCGCATAGGTATAGATAAGTATAAATAGAGTCCTTATAGTTGATTTTTGTATGTAATCAACAAGCAAATCTTCTTTTTCAAACCTTAAACTCATTCTCCCTTCCTCTTTTCACACCTTGATATGGTTTCACCTCGAAACCTCTATCAAAGATCCCATTTATGCTCAAAATATCCTTGCCATATATGATTTCTCCAAAAATCGCGTTATACAAGTGAACTCTATCAAAATAAAGAAAATCAGTTGGAAAAAACATATTGAACAGCCATAGCAATACAAATCTATTCCTATGCAAAAGCTAGAGGATCAAGTTCATTTTCATACGTAATATTTTTTCTTGTTGGCTTATTGTTAAAGGGAAGTGTAGGTAGGTATGATTTTGATTCTTCGAGCCCACTTTTTCACATAAGAAATATTTCACTTTTTAGTGAACTTTATCCGCTGGTTATAATTGTAAGTATTTAAGTCAAAAAAATGTTTGTTATATTATTTATTAATCATTATTGCTTAATGAAAAATATTTAAAATCAGGATAGGCAAATCCTTGAAGCAAGTACGCAATTTATTCATTATTTTCATTCCTTTCTGAGCTTAATCGTCACCCATTTATCTACACTAGAAGCAAAAAATGATTTCAATATCAGAAAAAAATCATTGAATTGGCATAAAAAACTGTTGTTTTAGGACTCACCAGTCACCAATTGAAAAGACATTGACGATTTTAAAGCGCTTCACATCGAACTCGGGGCTCGAGATGGAATAAGAAGACTGCATTCAAAATCATTTCGAAACTTCCCTTGCTTTTATTTTAATTTTTTTTAATTTATTATTTATTTATCTCTAGTTTATTCCTTTGTTTTATTATTATTTTTTTTTTATTTCACCCCCTTTTCCTTTTGTTTCAGAGCGGACACGAGCAGTTGTTTTTGGTTTTCTACTAAGTCGATGGAACTAGCCAATTAGGTATACTTGGCTCCACCAATTACATATAGAAAGTATAGAAAGAAATCGTCAATACTAAACTCTAGAAAGAATCGTCAATTAACTTTTTTTCTAATCGGCAAAGTGGATCTAGTAATGAAGATAAGAAGTATGAGGAGGAAAGCTAAATCCAGACCGGCCCTTCCAAGAATTAATGGCACCCAAAGTAAAAACTTGATATTCGTGTCTGGAGAAGACAAGGGTCCCTTCCAACAATCGTACTTCTAAAAAAGATAAAATATTGGCTTATGTTTGGTTTGTTTTACTGCAATTCGTTCTGGTTGGTGCGCAAGTTAACTAGAAAAGGAAGAACAAAACAGATGAAGAGATTTTGCAACTACTAACTATTCAATTTCAGCAGGATATTAATGAAAAAGTCAAATTCAACACTCTGCATCCAACAATTCCAGCTCCTTGTAAAATTGAAGGTTTTACAAGTTATACAAAGCTCTGTTATTACGAATTCATTAAATAAATTTTGACAATTCTAATTTTTTAATTAATGTAATCATTAAATGTAATGTAAATCCAAATGAATTATTAATACAGTCATAGATAATAAATATAAATATATAAGCAAACGTTTAGTCTAATTATATATTTAAATTAATACGAGTTTATTGATCATAAAGAATTCCCCAAAATTCTCAATTCATATCCTATTAAAATGGATGGGAGTATAGGATTGAACTAATCAAAATTTATGTATTTACCTTTAGATGCGATGCACGTTGTCTCTACTAGCATATTTTTAAAATAAGAGTAAACTTATTTAGATTGTCTATGAGTGGAATCTTATTTGGACTCAAACTACTCATTTAACTTCGAAAAAGCAGTTTTAGGGTTTATGTTTTAGGATTTAACATTTAAGGTTTTATATAACGGCTTTTTCGTAGAGCATTTTCGTTTTCAAGTTCATGATAATGATGAGTATATATCACTTCAATCTATTGATGCATATTTTCAAATCATCGTGCTTGGGGGTTCAATCGGAACCGGCATACTAATTCTACCAGTCCGGTTCCGATTTCATATATATTGGAACTGTATCCAGGGATTAACCGCCATTTTCTTAGTGGCAGACGTAGTAGGGCAACGTTTCAGAGGAGTTTTGACATTTTCTCAATTATCTCATATATCAAAATTCTAGTGAAATTGGTGGCGACGTGTCAGCCGGATTTTCGAGGTGGACAAAATGTTCATTCTTCAAAACGATGTTGTTGAGATAATTGTCATTTAAATCATAACTTTTCGTTGAATTTCGGCCCACACGTCATCACAAATTTCATTGAAATTTTGATATATGGGATAATTGAGAAAATGTCAAAAGTTATGATTTTGTGTTCCAATTTTAAAAATTATGGGATTGACCAGAAGTCAACGAAAAGTTATGATTTAAATGGCAATTATCCCTTGAATATAATAAATGATAAATTAAAATCTGTAAATTCACGATGAACAATAGAATGCTTGAATCTTCAATCTTGCAGGATTAAGAAAGCTCTATAGAAAACTAAAATCTAAATACTCAATAATGAAAGGTAGAACCCTTAATAAACATAAGAATATGTCTTATATACAGTGTTGGGGTAAAAAAAAACTCACAAAAAGCGTCGAAAATAAGTAAAAGTACATGATTAGATGAAGCTCCCGACAAAACGGCGAGCACTATAGAGGTCGCTGAAATCATCTTAATATTTAACCTGAAAATGACGAGCAGTGCGGAACTTTGGCGATCACTGGTTAGCTTGCCAGCGGTTCCAACAGACCCATGTGAGCTCAGAGTATGAAACAACCATCGTCGGATAGATCATCGTGTTGTGGGTTGTTTTCAGCCTAAAAATGGCGACCAACTTTCTGGTCGCCGCTTCTACACGCGCCTATTTTGTTTCACATGTATCTCTATTGTTAGAAGTCCGATTTTGGATTCATGTTTGCCTACAAACTGGTATCGGAATAAATTGCAACTTTCATTCAGATCAAGTTTCTTTAATCATACCCCAAAATATGCAAATTCAAGCAAATTAAACAACAAGCTCATATTACATTTCCCAAAATAAAATAATTAAATTACAAAGCAATTAAGAAAAACACTCAATTTCAATAAAACTGACATCTTAAGAGCATTAAAATCATAGAAAAATAAGTCTTACCAGTTATATATCTTAAATTGAAAGTACAACTTAGAAACTTTTTTTTTTTAATGTGCATACTGATAATTAGATGTAGATGAGATACTTTAGAAAATATTCTATTTGGTGCGATTGGTTGCAATTAATAATAATAATAATAATAATGTTGAAATTTTATAATTTTAAATTATAATAGCTAGTTTGTCATGAGATATTGTAATTGATGACTTTCGAAGTTGCAATGAGCTCATTTTTCCCTTCATTTTTTTAATAGAGAGATATTTTTGATACAATTTTAATTAATTGAATATTTTATTGATTTTATTAAAAGTTCAAAGCACTTTGAATACAAATCAGACAATTTCGAATTTGATCTAATAATTGCCTTAAAACAAATAAGAGATTGACCAAATTTCAACAAATCAAACACATAACTTTACGAACATAACAAAATTAAAACAAAAATAAAGGCTTCTGGATCGAATTTATTCGGCAATTTTAAGAATTTTACTAAGATTTTCGACTCTTTACATATGTTGTTGAAGAATTTGATCGAATTGTCTGTTTCATCAACTATATAATAATGAAAAAAATTCAAAGCCCTCCCTTTCTTCTTTTTAAACCCGTGATTTCCTTGAAATAATAAGAGGAGAAACCAATTTCAGTTGCATTTTCTTTCAAAATTGAAGTTGGAGAATTCTGATTTACTTGAATGGCCTCACCTCTAAATAGTCCCAAATATACAGAGCTTTTGTAATCATTCTTAAAAATGATTAGTGAAACTGTGAAAGAACTAGAGAAAGATACGAGGAATTTATGTAATCTATTATTATTATTACAAGGAATTCATAAAATCTATTATTATTATTATTATTATTATTATTATTATTGTTGTTGTTGTTGTTGAGATGACTAGTATTATTCTACAGTCTCCTTGCCTACATCAATAATTTGAGGGCCAAAAGATTTAAATAAATATTCTTTCACTCAGCGGAATTCGTGGATTTCCGAAAAGTGACCCACTAATCATACTGACTGTCATGTTCGTATGCATGTCAGCGTCTCTTTTGATTGGACGGTGATGCATTTTAATTTTTGGTTTAGTAAACGAGGTGTTGTTGACTCCTCTTTTTAAAATCATGACTATCAAACGTATCTGAATTTCAAGATACATCATTTCCTCTAAACTTTATGGGATAACACTTATCCATCACTTTATTTTATTTTAATAATAGCCATGTTGTGTAACACCCGCAAAGTCAAAATTAGGAATGTCAATTTAGTTAAAAATAATGTATTAACTCGATTAATCTAATAATTCGACAAGATTATGGTTAAAACATTATAATCCAAAAAAATCCCAATCCAAATAATCCTAAATCGAATAATCTGCAATTTGATAGGATTGGTCCGAAGATAGCCCGAGCCTCCATAGAATCAACCCGAAAATTACCAATTTTTTATTATTTAATTTTCAAATTTCATCGCTTTAATTTTTTCAAAATTTTGAAAGTTGGTATATTAAGATTTTTTTTCAAATATATGTAAAAATGCATTTTGATTCAATATTCAAAAGTTATATTCATCATTTCACATTTTCATATTTTACTATAATATTAATATAAAATATTTAGATTCAAATTTTAAAAAACGATAATTCTTTATGAAAAATGTATGTTCTTACTTTTGTAAGAATTACATATTAGTTTTGAGTTAAAATATCATTCATTTATAGATGTATATCTTTATTAGATATATATAATTATCAAGATCAATATATTAATTAAATAATTCATAATTTCTTTTTTGAGTCCGATTAATCTGAAATCCGATAATTTAAGGTTATGGTTGAAAATTTATAACCCGAAAAAATCACAACTCGAATGACCCATTATCAAATATCACGATAACTCAAATGGATTGACCTGAACCCGAACGGATTGGTCCAATTTACATCCTAGTCAATATATTATTTCCCATTTCCCTATTCTGTGACAAGGAGAAACATGCATGTACATTTTGTGATAATATATTTTTTAATATCATGTGACTTGCCTAATCAAACTTCTTTATTCCGTAGTAATATAGAAAAGATTTTTGATCATGTGCAGTAGTTCATTATTTTGGATCGATGGAATAAGGATACGAGGGATGTCAAATAATTGTGGGTGGTATAAAGTTTTAATTAATGAAGCGATTCGCAATGTATTCACCAAATTATAAGATAGATTAACCTATATAAATATATATTCAAATTATTACTTAAAAGTAAAAGCCTTCGAAGCGAATGAGATAGAAATTGAATATATTAAAAATCGGGTGAGCATAAAATATAATTTTAAGGAATGGATTATGGCCACTTTTCCATCAAGTCTTTCCCCTTTTTCATCCATTTTTTTTTAAATCCCATCTTATTTGGGTGGGATTACAGCCAAAAATTCAATATACAATCGAACTTCCAAATTATTAGTATTGCGTCAAATTAAATTGCAGTAATTGGTGGGATTCAACCCAATCAAGCCTAAGTTTACAAAGTGAACCAAGCATCAATTATTAATTCGCGCGAACTTGTTTGACTTCATTTTTTTTTCTTCTTTACATAAATTTCAGAACTATCAAGTCCACTTCTCCTTTTTTTTTTTGTTAATTATGGTGTTTCCTCGTTTGGGAAAAGCAATAACTCCATTCAACTCCATATATGGTTATTTATTTACAAATACAAAAATTATTACCAAAATTTAATATTTAACGCAAAAAAAAAAAGTTAGGGAGAAAAATACACAAACATATTTAGTGTTTGGAATTTAGCGCAAGTCAAATTTCCATTTTTAGTGTTAGGAATTTAGCGCAAGTCTAATTTCCATCCAAATAGAGACCCCGTGCACACATGCCACCAGTGTTTTAAAATTCGGATCGAATCGGTCGGTCCAACTGAGTCGGCCGCGAACTAGTGTGTTGTTCAGTTTGGTACGATCATAAAAATCGCCCAACAATTGAACCAGCGTGAATCGAAAAAATCAACCGGTTTGACTGAAAATCGCTAACCGGTTGAACTGGATTGTAATTTTTTTAAAAACTTTTCTCAAAAGAATAATATTTAACTTTAAATATTCTTATATATGAAAGATTGAATATTTTTTTATCTACAATAGCTATTAATTCGTGTTTTGATATTAAGGAGCAATATCTCATAATTTTTACTAAACACATTATTATTTTCATTTATTTTTTGTCAACTTCATTAGTTGATACATTTAACTCTTGAGAAATGGTGGTGTGTATTAACATGATATGTAGAAATTAAATATTAATTTCAGAAACGCACATGAAGCGCAATGCATTTAACTGCAAATAATTATATCAAAAAGTAATAAAGCACAAACTCAAAATTGATAAATAATTCACGTCTGCAAGTAAATTATAAAATTAAACGGCTATCTAAATTATGTATAACGTAATTAGTTTATTTTAATATATTTTATCTAATATATATTTAATTATATATATATATATAATATTTTTGTGCAATATAAATTTAATTAAATTTTATCATTCACCAAATTTTAATAAATTTTATATAAAACATGATTTTTTTTATAATACTGTAGCAAATATATATAGATATACCGGTCTAATTTTCTAAAACATTGTATGCCACTGTAATCTACATACATATATTATTGACTGGAATTAAGACCATGATTAGATTATTCTCTTCAATCAGTGATAATCATTCATTGCTGCTAGGAATTAAGGGTTAAAATCAAGTTTTCATTAGACAAATCTACAATTAATAAGTGATTTGGTGCATGAAATAGGAAGAAGTAAGAGCTGGGTGGAAGTGCCAAGGAAGGATGAGAAATGCATGCAAAAGAAGGCAAAATGAGCAGAAATTCAAGTTTTGCATTCAAACTGCCCAGAAGGACTCAAATTTCCCAGTTTGAAGGTCGAGCCGGGGCAGCACTGTAGGAAAAAGTGGTCCCGACAAAAAACAATGAGGTGTCCACCTCAGCTGCAAGCATGGGCAAAAATGTCAAATTCAGAAGACGTGAAAAGATGAAACCTAGCTGATAGGATGGAGTTCAACCGCATTATAAAAGAGGAAAGAAGAGGAGAGAAAGAAAAGACAACATTTTACATCTTGCTTTCACTTTCGCAAAACACTTACATGCACATTCTCATTGGGAATCAGTTTTTTGGGAAAGAACAAACCCTCTGCCACGATGGGATAGGGGAGAGAAGAATACCAGCTGTTTTGTTGCTCATTAGAAGTTTGCTACTGTTGCATTATTATTAGCTTGTTTAAGAACTCTTAGCTTCTCTTTTCTTTGAGTTTTTTTTTGGCCCTACATACTATTAATGTGCGTTTGTTGAATCTTATTTGTTATTATCTTGCTAAGAGATCTGATAGTTTAACTTGAGTCTCAATGGTTTTTAGTAGGTTTTGTAAAATCCTTGTCAATCTAGTTAAAATCTTGGCTAAGGCATGTTTTTCGATCACTTAAACCCTTTTATTTGCTTGCTTGTTTGTGGATCTGATCTTCCTTAGGGTAGATCTCATTGTTAGTTTCATAATGCTTGTTGAAAGTTTTAAATCTCATTTCAAATAAGCTGCAAGTGTTAGTTTATATGGTGAATGTGACAAAAGGGTCTTGATTTCTCTTTCTTTTGTTTTTGATTCAACCAACGTTGGTTGAAAGCATGCACCTGATGCATTTCTATCTCATTTCCTTTCCTGCAAGTTTCTTGCAAGTTTCTGTCTGATTTACTTAGCTAGGTAACTTATTTCTGCATTTCATGTCCTAGGGTAAAGCTAAATTGTTTCCTTCCAAAAATAGGTAAGTTGACGAAGTACATGTTACTTCTAATTTTGGGGAATGTTGCTTGTAGCTTTATGCTGTTATTTAAAGTCAGAATCTGATGTTCATCTTTGTTTGTTTGGTTCGAAAAAATAGGGAAATGAAAGGAGGAGTAAATACAATATGTTTTGCGAATTCCGAAAATTAGTCCAGTTTTAGCTATGTGTTTTCACCTTTAACTGCCCAGTCTATTTTCCTGCTTTTCAACCTGCCCAGTTTGAATATGCGTTTCATATCTCTGGTTTGTTGCCTTCAATTCAGTTCTTGTTGTGTTTTCCATGCTTTTCGTTAGAAGTAGTTAAGTTTCTGATACGTT
Source organism: Monilaria moniliformis (assembly GCA_034509125.1). Lineage (NCBI taxonomy): Eukaryota > Viridiplantae > Streptophyta > Magnoliopsida > Caryophyllales > Aizoaceae > Monilaria > Monilaria moniliformis. The sequence goes on from JAYDZE010346928.1 coordinate 11,568, forward strand.
CAAATTGCCAAGTTTGTTTCCTCAATTTCTAAGTTGCCCAGTTTGTTAGGATAATTAGTTTCCCACTCTTTATAGTTAGTTTATTTTTTGTATTTCTCTTCACTCAAAATGGTTTTAAGCGTGGCGGCATCGCTAACCCCTCTTAGGTGTAGTAGTCACATGAGGAAATTCTCATTCCTCGTGTGTTCGACACTCCGTACTTGCCATATACTAATCCAATAGTATATTGAAAAGTAAAAAACTATGAATTTTATTGATAGGCTGAGTTTGTGTTCACTTCCAACAACGACACACAAATTTAAGCTCCTATCAATTAGTTTCACAAACACAAAGATCAGTTTCGATTTGGTGTCGAATTAGACAATGGAATTTCAATTGAACCGTCGCAATTCCTAATTCCAACCACCAATTTTCCAACCCAATCACTTTTGTTCTAATGTAAGAAAACAAAATTCGAAACATGGTTGGATATATATTGCACACATGAGCTTCAAAAGCCCTTAAACACATTACAGGTTCAACGTTGATAGGATGTCGAAGTTCAAACTCTAAACCCGTATCAAACTCGTGTGACACAACTCTACCGCTCAAAGTTTTGTAGCTAACAACTAGGTCGTTCAGAGTCACATGGACAACTAGAATACACTGTTGGAAAACTCTCGCATATAACTTTTGAATTGTTATGTTTTGGTAATTGAAGATGACCAAAAATAACTAGAAAGTAGCTTCCTTGACACACTAACTATTCATATTTTAGCAGGAATTTGTATTTCGATGCCACGTAGCACCAATTCCATCGGGCTAATTCCATACATTTACAAAGCATGTATTTTTTTTTGTCAATATCATTTATGGTGTTAAAAACTACAACTTGGTTATACTTTGTGTAATATACAATTAATTAACTCTATAAAATAAAATATTTTTATTATTTATATCAGCAATATGATTATGAAATCTAGACCTCATCAAGAGTACTTCTCAAAACGAAAGGCTTCAGTCACAGCTTGGGCATGAAACAAGTATGGCAAAACCAAGATGGAGAGAGAAATGGACATGAAGTGGAGGAGGAACGCTTTGACCAAGATTAAGGAACACAACAAATGCGGAGTTGAAAAGGAGAAGATAAGGCCGAGAAACCACCTAACTTTAAAACTCGAGAAAAGATAGACCTAAATCCACCCGATAGACTCGTATCTAGGGCACACGCTTAAGAAGGAATAGTATTGGTTGAAGATGAAGTCTCAGGTGAGTTAACCTCAAGAAGTTTAACTAAATAAAGAGTCTCCAGGCCCAACACGTGTTGGATTTTGGCCCACACCAAATTTTCATCTATAAATATGTCATCTCTCCATCTCATTAGATCATTATATACTAGCTAGGATTACCTCATACATTTAGTTTACTTTTTCGTGTTTTGTTATGTCCTGGGTTGGGCTAGAAAATTTACTTTTCGTACTTTATCGTAAGTTTACTTTTCATCATGCTTTTGTGTATTCATTTACTTGTTATTTATTTTATCTCTAGCTAAGTGTATAAGCCTAGGTCGGGCAAGATGAAATGGTAATGCACTTATAAATCGTGATGTCTGAATTGAACTTAACAATATGCTTATATGTATTCCCAAAGTGCTTGTGATTAATACAATAAGGTCTAATTCAATTCGATTAGTTAATAGCGCACTAATTAATTGAGTAGACTTAGCTCATGAATAAATCTATGTAATAGGGTGTGCATCGATCATCGATCACTTTATGTTGTAGTCAATATTGGATATGTCTAGATCTATATGTTTTTTTTATCGCTCCCATTGAGGTGTCCTTGTGGGCAAGATAATTTGGATGGTTAGCTTGCGCAAGGCGTCCATTGTCTACTAATACAATATACGTGCAGATTGGGTGTTGGGATGGTAGAGTGCGTGACACCTGACAATAGGGGCTCATGTCTTTTCGGGGCCTAAACGCGATAGATGTACATAAGTAGTGGTGTCTAAACCGATGACCGATGTAAGTAAATTATCAAGGATTCAACGTCTTGCCCAGGTTGTCCTTTATTTCTAATCTATTCTTGTTTAGTGTTTTAGTTTACCTCCATTTCTTGCTTTGAGTCAAGCTAAAGTTAGAGTCTCTTGGGCCCAAAAAAAGAAATAGTGAGACAAGACCCATTTTCCTGATTTTTGTGTTCGTGACAAAAGACTCAGTACATCAACTCCCTATTGATGCACAACACTTGTTTTGGACAAGGATTAATACAGATTAATTTGACTGAATCGTAAACGAAAGCTTTGTCAAATTGACATCGTTGTCAAGGAGTTACGGTTCCATAGTTAATTTAGAAATACACACTTGTCTTGCCTCATATTGAATGTTTGTCCCTAATCTTGTAGGAGAAAATGGAGATTTATGGTTCGATTATGAGAAAAGGTCATAAGAAAAGCAACACAAGTACAACAAGTAATCCTAGATAGATGATTTTCCTTGGAAGAGAATTGATCGACGTATTTTGATCCAGATCACTTTCCGTCTGAAGACGAATGAGCCATCTCGAGCAGGACGAGATGGGAGAAAAAACGCACAAGTAGAGATAGTTTTCGTAGATGACATCTCCGGGGAATATTAATTTGAGCGCCTCTTGATATTACCTTACCCAACCTAGAAAAGAATTGGAGTTGAAGCATTCAATCCTACAAATCCTCCCAAAGTTCAACGACTTGCCCAAGGAAAACCCCAACGTTTTCTTCAAGACTTTGAGATGGTGTTTGCCACGATAAGAAACACTGACAACTTGGGAGAATATGTTGGGCTGGTAGTGAGACAAAGAAGGGTTATACACACATCAACCCGGAATTATCACAGCTTGGGCATAGATGCAGAACAAATTCCTAAAGAAATACTTCCCGAATGCATGGTGCAATACATGAGAAAATGAATCAATAGCATCAAAATGGTAAAATTAGAACCATTCCATGACTATTGGGAACGGTTCAAAAATCACCTAAACACGTGTCTGCAACATAACATTCTAGACTACGACTTGATTCATAGCTTTACCACAAGGCTTCGTGAACAAGAGAAGTCGTGGTTGAAGGTTGTGTTATATTTATGTGATCCTCATTCATGACCTTTGGAGGATTTGGAGAGTTAGTTTGTAACGGCAAGTCCTTTGGTATCCATTTGTCTCTTGGACTACCTAGCCACTAACTATCAATTTATGATGGCATTATGTATCTCACCTTTTGTATTCCTTTTGTGTATTCATCTATAAATACCTTACTAGTATGTAGATGAAGAGTGAAGAAGATAGATAGTTCTTCCTTGTTGTAATCTCCTCCAAGTATAGTGCATCTATTTGGTTGCTTTCGTGCGCCCGTGGTTTTCTCCCGATTTGGGTTTCCACGTAAAAATCTTGGTGTCATCTTATTTTGATTCTTTGTGTTGCATTGTTGTGTTGTTCCTGTTTTGCTTCCGCATTGCGTTGTATAACGATTGAACAGATACCACATAACAATTTCTTCGTCTAGGCGCTCGCATCTCGCACCATTGACTTCGTCATTCGTCACTCGTAACGCCGGCGTTGGCCCAATTTCTCGGACTCTTGGCAGTCGGCCCTCGCTCGCCTGACTCGCTCACGCAAGGTAAGTCGGTAACTTCTCTCGGGTCTCGACTAATTCAAAATTACAGCTTCTCTAAGTTCTCTTCTAATTGCTATTTGGTTTAGTTTTATTCTTCATTACTACTTTCAATTTTCTTATATTTTGTGTTATTAATATTGTGAGTCTGATTGTCTCAGTCTCTGTCATTTTAGTTAACAATGTTTGCTAGTCTATTTTTGGTTTTCGCAAGAAGTTAAGAACTAGTATAAGAGAAATGTGGATGTTAGAAAGAGGGTGATAGTTAATAATGAGTTTTCATTTTTTAAGTTTTCCTTTTTGAGTTTTGGCATGCATAGAATTACCGTTTTACTGACTCAATTCCATTATATACAAACATTTAGAAGAATACTTTGAAAAAAAATTATAAGAATATTAACCACTGTTCTTGACAGTGTGGTTCAATAATTAACATAAAAAAGGTACAAACATATTAAGAACAAGAAATCAATAATCAAAATATATAATATTAAGAATCTATAAATAAACAAGGAAGCATATGCTAATTTTAACCTATTTATGATTGCCGCATTAGTTTTACTTTTATCATTGTTCTTATTTTTATACTTTTAAAAAAGAATGTTAGGTTTGGATAATTAATAGTAACTTTTATACTTTTATAATCAAGAATGTTACTTTTATACCTGTGTTCTTATTTTTATACACTCTGCAATATACGTAACTCAAGAAGCCTAGAAAAAAAATCAATAATCACTAAATCAAGATGAAGAAATGCAGAAATTAAGAAGCATTACCTTTATTGTTTAATATATAAACATATTTAAAGTTCATAATATATAAAAAAAAATTGATTGTGGTGCGGTCGATAAGATCTTTCATATCTATTCAAAAGTCAATGGTTCAAATCCTCTTTGGCACAAATTGAAATAATTTTTTGAAGGGTCATTATGGATCGGTTATGTCGGTTAGTGGACTGAGTGATCGGTTAATGGACTAACCGAATTCAATTCGGTTCTGGTTCCGGTTCCGGTTCCGGTTCTTCATCGGGCAGTCATTGAAATCGGTTAACCGACTTGTTGGTTCGGTTAACTGTTTAAGCACTCCTTGATACCATAATAGTGGATTCATTTCTAGAAATCATTGGAAGCATATTACACAACAAGTAAGAATTCTGGCTATTGTTTAATCAATAGCTAAACACACAATTCAGTTATGAATCTTAATCATAGGGGGTGCGTTAAAATGATAACACTCCTTAGATGCATAACTAAGAACTAATATACACCGTAGGATCTGGAATTTGACGGACTAGATTGTAGGAAAAAACATATCATTATTGTTTGATACAAACATCATTAAAGGGCATAATTGTACAAAAAAATCCCACAATTTTAGGAAAAATCCGAAAATCATGGGATCTCCTTAAATCCCACGATTTACGAAAAAATCCCACGATGCAGATGTCATTATATGTGTAGAATTATATCATTAATTTTAACCTATATATATTATTTTCATTAACAGGAAAAAAAATTCAATATATCGAATGGGAATGTATCATTATACGTATAAGAATGTATCGTTATGAGAAGAATAATGTATCATTATCAAAGAAATAATGTATAATTTCACACGACTAAAGTATTATTAAAATATCATTATCAGAATAACAAATAGTTACATTATTGGCATATGAAGTTATCATTAATCATCATTAATCATATCATTATGCATGGACAAGAGTCACCATAACTCACGATTTTTTCCACAAAAATCGGAACAATAACCAATCAAATCATTTCCACATACGTGCATTATCAGAATAATATAAGTATCATTATCGGCATAAGAAGTTACCATTAATCATAGACGAATGCGTATTATTCATCATTAACCATATCATTATGCTCTCAAGATTTTTTCCATAAAAATCAGAATTCATAATCAATCAAATCATTCTATAAAAATCGATTATACCATAACTTCTTAGAAAAAAATAGTATCATTATCGACATAAGAATTTATCATTAATCCTAAACGAATACATCATTATTCATCCTTAACTATATCATTATTCATCCGCTATCACTTGGAAATTCCCTCTCGATTTCGAAATAGAGTTTTAATTTTTTTTCTCACCTTGGCTGAAAAGTGACGAAGCCCTGTTTAGAAGCCAAACTCATTTATGGACCATCATTGAATAAGAATTACTATTAAATGATATGAAAGAGGTTGGTGTTTAGGACATCCTTATTCCAGCCCCAAAAAATTCAGCCACAATTTAATTTTCGGCTGCCACGTCAGTATTTTACTTTTCAGCCATAACACTATTATCCCAGTCCCAAAAAATTCAGCCCCAAATCAGCCACAACTCAATTTTTATCATTTTATCATTTTTTACTTCAATTTATTTTCTTCAATTTTATATATAAATTTGTAATTAAGTTATTTGTAAAATGTAGACACAAAATTCGAAAAATACTTAATTAAAATTCCAAAATACATAATTTAAAGGGCAGATAGCAAGAAAAATCATAAAGTTTGATCAAATTCTGGTCAGTCCCGCAAGTTTGAAAATCAGCCGCTAATATCATGACTTTGAGATTTTTCGTAA
>JAYDZE010347039.1:0-17791 GCA_034509125.1 Monilaria moniliformis
GGGGCGGAGATGGTGTTGCCGTGGGGTCGGAGGCAGAGCTGCGATGAGGTTGGCGACCGATTAATAGAGTTTTTCGGCGGCACTCATGAACCGACGGTGGGGTCGGTCGACCCCAGCCGACCCCACCTGGATCCGCCATTGTGCTATATGCCATCTAAAGATTGATTTGACATTATTGAAATTCCACAAATACGAGAACGACTGCATTAATAAAATGCATAAACTATAATCTGGGTTTTTTTCTCCATATAGTTCAATGTAAGATAAAAGTTCTCAAAATGAGATTTTTTTTTTAAAATTCCATGAATGGGTAAGACGCGAGACCATCTCGCGTCTTCACTTAAGTGAAGACGCATGATGGTCTCGTGTCTCCATAAGACGCAAGACTGTTTCACATCATTAATGAGGAGCATATGGTGCAATGGTTATTCCTTTAGCCTTACACACTGAAGGTCCTGGGTTCGATTCCTGATAGGAATAATAATTCTTACTTTTTATTTATTCCCCTGTATTATTAGTAATTTCGTCATTAATTATATTTAATGATGATATTTATACTAAACTCATTATAAAAGTAGTTTGTGGTGTAGTTGTTATTCCTTTAGCCTTACACACTAAAGGTCTTGGGCTCAATTCTTGATAGCAACAAATTTTTTTACCTTTTTGTTTATCTCACTGAACAAAAAAATAATGAATTACAATCATGAATTGTTGTTATTAGGAATCAAAACCAAGACATTCAGTGTGTAAGGCTAAAGGAATAACCATTGCACTACGTGCTCCTCATTGAAGACACGAAACAGTCTTGCGTCTTATAGAGACTTGAGACCATCTCGCGTCTTCACTTGATGGTCTCGCGTCTTACCCATTCATGAATTTTTATAAAAAAAAAAGTTATCATATTGGGAATTTTTATCTTACATTGCACCATATGGAGAAAAAAGCTCTATAATCTGTGACATTTCATATGAATTTTTGAAAGTAAATTAACGTAGTAGCGTCAAAATATTTCTCAGTTTCAAAGATTTCTTCAATTACGAGCTATATGCGAAAAGCTTCAATGTTCGACGAAATGCTGAGCAGGATCCGGTTTGTTTTTAATTATGGTGCAATATAAGATAAAATTTCCTAAAGTGGGATTTTTTTTTTATAACTTCTGAAATTGGGAAAGACGTATTAGCGTCATGCGTCTTCATTTAAGTGAAGACGCGTTACAATGATGCGTTTAGGGCGAAAAAATGCTTTTTTGAGGACGGACTGGAAGATGCATGAGCAGCATGCATTGAGTTTGCAACGGTTACTCAACAAGAACATAGGTTGGGGCAGGGCGGCATGCACTCAGGCTGAGGCTATGCCTACTGGGACTGCCAATCTCGTGACATTATATGCCCACATGTTCTGACACATCTCCTTCTAGTACACTAGGCTCTTTCAACAAAAGGTATCGATGTATCGACCTGCGTACGCTGAAAATGAGGTTGGTCAATACGACAACCCCCACCACAGCTCCTAAGAGCATCCTCGGCTGTCTGTAAGACACGCTGCAGGTCAGGATGCGAACAGTCGGATCGACCCGCTGTGTGATATATGCGAGTAAGTGCCTCGAATTGAAAAAAAAAACAAAGTTATTCAAAATATGCAAATACACAAGATACATTTTTAAATACAAATCAAAATTATAACTTACCGCATAATGCTCTGATGAGGCAGGCTCCTGAAATTCAGACTGCGACTATACGTCTGGCTGGGTGATGTATGTAACAGTGATGGACCTATACCAGCTCATATATTCATGTGTCATTCGCCCAGATAGGTCATCTACTGCATCTTGCATCAGCTAGTGCCGTATATATCAATTTTCAATGTACTTGCTATGCTCGGCACCCCAATCATTCTCTGCTTTACCACGACGAGATACATTCATATGAGTAGTCGTGAATGTGGCATGCTCGAGCTCAGGAATATGCTGCGAGAATTCAAATTGCCGCATAACTCTATGCGGCTCGTATGACTCCACGATATGCCAACATATCAAGAATGTGGTTGCCCTCCAACAACTCTCACCAGCAACGCAAAAATAGGGCAACATCCGCGCACTATAAGGTTGCCGTATGAACTGGAAAAAAATATCTTTTTTGTCAGTTAAAATGAATGATAACTTGACGTAACGATAAATTATAAAACAGTACATAAATGTACCTGCTCAGGCTGCAACTTGCCAATTGCTCCCGATAGTGCTCAGTGCAATATTCGGGAGATTTTGTCAGACGCATCGAGTCATTCCACCTAACAATACCAAAAAATAAATCACAATCGTTACAAGATATGATGCATAAACAATAATGTACAAGTAATCTACTTATGGGGATACACCGGGAATATAGCCGGTGTGGATAGGAGGATATAGGAACTCAAGTTGCAGAATTGGAATTCGTTCCCAGGATAAACATCGAAAAAATGATCTCGCGTTTCAAACTCAGCCCCCTTTTCGTATAAACATATTCTCATACACATGGAGTGCAAGATAAAACATGCTTTATCAGGCAGAAATAAGTCGTATTTTGCGAGAACTGAAGAATGCAAATGTATCTGAATCAAACTGTATGACGGCTCCGACACCAATGAAGTATAATTCGTACTACAAACATACGATAATTTGCGGAATTTAACGAGGTTGACGGGAAATTACCCGAATCGTTTCTCGTGACGGTTCGATATACTGATCAAAGGTCATGATCACAAACGCAGAAGACGAACTGCTTTCCATGACACTATATTCGGAGATATTGGTAATAGAACAAAAATGAATGTGTTTCTATGTTTGTTGTTTGAAGAAGTTTCATGTATTCTGCCACACTAATACATATGCATATTGTGCATATATATATGAATAATGTGTAAAGATTTTGTACAAATTTTTTTTCTTTTGTAACTGCCATGCAGTTTTGTTCCTTCAATGATAACTGCCCATTAAGGGCGTGCACTGACAAAAGGTTTATCCAAGATCTCTTCATTCACATTCCATAACCTTACACACTACTCTCTAACAACCTAAGACTCCCACATCAAGATTCTTCAACTTACGTTCCTAAAAAACGAGACAATTTGGTTGTAAACAAGATCCTTAGCATTAATCCCCATTATGAAATCCGCATGAGCGTAATCCTTGATATACTGCACGTGCAGCGTCCCCACGTCGTGCAGTTTAAGGCTGTCTAGCAACGTGGCCACGTCTCTAACGTCGGAGAGAGCATCCTGGCCGCCGTAGCTGAGGAAGAGAGGCAGATCGTGAGGGATTCTGGATAGGTCGTAGACAGGGGGCCTTGGTTCACCGTAGTGGGCCAGATTGAAGTAGGCATTGCCGTAGTCGTATTTGGACAAGCGCCCATCTCTTACAGCTGCACACATTAATCATCATATATATATAAGGATTTTTGTATTGGTAAGAAGATGTAGTGAAAAGAGCATAAAGGATTGGGAAAAATAGCTACTTTGAGCCATGTGAACAAGATTTTTGGTGGAGGTGGATTGCGGCTCGTTCTTGAGAAATAGGTCAACTGTGGATGCATTCAGACAGCAATTCCTTCCTGTCATTGTTAGCACATAAGAGAGAGAGAAAGAGATGATGTTTTGTTGTCAGTCCCGTTTCTAACATTTTATAGGCCTTAAATTCTCAATTAATATTCAAGTGTCAAAAAATAGGAAGCCCCTTGAGAGTCGATGAAGATGCTAAAGTTATTTCATTTGAAATTTGTATGGGCTCCTTCCGGCCAGGCCCAAAAAATAATAATATATCAAATGAAATGTCAACTCTTTCTTCTTTAGCATATATTAAAAAAAAAATTAACCTAAGGCGATCGCACCTCTAGCCTATTTTCATGGCCGGGATTGTGTATTGTAATGTTATGTTGGATACGTACCTGTGATTGCGGACATGAGATCGTAGCAATCTACTCCATTACTTGCACACAATGCTTTCAGAAAGTTGCCTACTGGCTCGCTGCAAAAGCAAAGGCAAGATTCGAATCGTAAGTGCCATCAATCTAATTTTCATCCAAAGTTAATGTCTACTTAATATCAAGGTCCAATACTTTGATGAGGCCTACCTTCTCGGATTGAACTCCGCAAGGCCAAATATTGTAGTGATCTGAAGACATAAGAGAAAATAGTGAAAAAGTAAGTCATCTCATGTTCCATTTCACCACGTGTAAAAGATATATAGACGATAAGGCGTACTTCACCAACAAAGCTCCTAGCAGTTAGAACTCCAAGAGCAGTATTCATGTAACTGAGATACGCAATGGGGCTTAACATCACAGCTGATTTAACCTTGTCGACCTGCTTTCCTTCCGAAAATGATGCCAAAGCTATCAAAGTTCCCTGTTACCCACAGCTGAAAGCAATCAATTACATAAAATATACAACATTTCTAATTGGTAAATTAGGATGTTTACCATTGAATGGCCAACATAGTGAACTTTCTGACCGGTCTGTTTGAAGACTAACTCGATGAAAGATGGTAGGTCGTGGCTCACCAAATCGTCCCATGTCCAATTCCAGTAATTCTGTTGGTTAACAAACATATATTTATTACATCTCAGACACGCATAAGGTCATAATAGAGATCAATGAAATATTATATATATGTGTATGTATAAATATAGGGTGTGGTTCAAATAAAATTTTCGTATTGTGATAATTGCGAGAACTCCGCATTGAACTGAGCACTGAACCTATAAATTACTGTGTTGAACTCTACACTAGCAAATGTTGCGAATTCAATGCAGAATTAACTGCAACACCATATGAGTTCAATACAAATGCATATTAGATTTAGTGCAAAGTTATATATATATATATATATATATATATATCAACTAGCTAGTATATTAGTAATAGTAAATAGTATATAAATAAATAGATTGTACTTCATATCACAAGATGATCATATAAGGCACCCGTGCAATATGGATTTATTCAACCACTTAGTATTCACGGGAAAAGATGCACCACAAATTATGCCTAATGCAAAACTACGATTGTCTTTTAATCCCTTTCTATATAATTCGATTTTTCAATCTTTTATTTTTAATTCTTGATGCTTGTCTTTATACATAATTTTGTGTCGATTATAGTCAGACGAACCGTGACGTAAATTTCAATTTTTAATTTGTTGTGCGGGCTATGAGTGCAATATAAATCAGTTTAGACTCACGGTAAAATTACATGATTCCCAAAGTTTCTTAGTCGTATAGGTAATGGGAAAATGTCAATCTTTTATCTGAATTTTCTAAATGTAATTCTTTCCTAATAAATTATGTGATTCAATCACCCACCTATCTAATAAATTGTATATGTAACTTATTTTACAACCATCCAAAGTTCCACAATGAAATTTGAAAATATAGTTTGTAAGAAAGTAACATTTTGCTCTTTATGAAACTCCAATGTTTTTGCCACTTGTTGGAAATTTTCTGTTTGTAGGTGGATCTGTATCAAATTCCAATTCAATATAACTTTTTTTTTCAACTTCTTAGGAAAATTATTTAATTATACGTATATATACATAATATGGCATATTATGAAAAAGTATCACATAATTTATAAATCACATTAGATGACAAATTCAATGTAAAGTGGTACATAAAATAAAGCAAATAGTGCATGTTAGACAATTATATGATTAGGATTTATAGTAGACTTACAGGGTCGGAAGAGTCGAGGTTGAGGTGGCGGCGGCTGAAGCGAGTCCCTCGGAGATTGGAAACCCACACATCAAATCCATTATCCGCCAATATCATCGCCAGCGACTGTTCCGGCGTATTTAGCAGCCACGTCATCCCATCCTGTTCATTATTAAATTCAAAAACTATATTATATTTTCCATTATTAGAAAATACATAAAATCATAAAATTATTACAAGAGAAACGGTACGAAAATTCCAAGCATTTTCTGTGGTGCTTATCTATTGTCTGCACTTCACAGACATACATGTTAATTTGTATTGGCTAACACGTTAGCATTAGGACAAATCAAGGCCATATACGTGGCAATTTGCATGATTTTTTGAAGGAAGTTGATATATACTCCCTCCATATACGAATGAGTCTCATCAAGGATAATCGAGCATAACATGAATTTTCATAAAATATTATTTATATATTTGATTTGTGGAGAATATGTCTTAAGATAAATTATAAGAATGAGTGTTAAAAAAAATAATTACATATTTTTTATAAACACCTAATAAGATAATTGTTTCACATTTTTAATGAAAAAAGATTATATTATAGGAAATATAAATTTAAGAATGATGAAATTTGAAGTATCCATATATGAAAAAATAGAAAAATAAAAAACAAAAAGAAAAACAAAAGAAGGGGAAGCAGTTTGCCCTATCCATCTCTTTTCACCCGATCACCTTGGAAACAGTTGTTTGGATTATCTAAAACTTTCAATAATAATTCTTACGATTTTCTATTTTAAATTTTTTTATGACTGTTTGCACATGACTTAATTAAGAAAGATAAAGAATTTAAAAGTCGTACTTGGAGTTGCGTATATTTACGAGCAATTTCTTCATCTCAATTTTCAAAATAGAATACTCCAGAAAAGTAGGAAAAGAAAAGATTAAAACAAACCTATTATTGGAAAATTTGACAGATAAATGTATGATATATATGCAGAGCAGCTTCGTGACTTCATGAAGAAGCACAACATATTCCAAAAAGGAAAAAAATATGAACCCTTGAACCATATTATTTTTTTGAAATTGAGAAAGAAAAACGAAAATTTTATTTATTTCTAGATATCTTATTTTCTCACATTTCGAAACAATTTTACGTTTGACGTTATACCGTTATGAATTTTGATTTCTTTTTAGGGGATATATGATTTATGATTTAGTAGGTAAATAATTACTTTCAACTAGCTAGTTCAATCACACGCATGCATTTCGACGTTCACGTCAATATTAACGATGAAATAAATATACAGCCCCTCAATGAAAAACGATCAAATATATTAAAGACAGGAAAATAAAGGATATACAGCAACAAATATGTGAAATTTTGCAAAGTTAAGATAGGACTTGAACCCCCCTAAAAAAATTTAAAAAAAGAAAGAAAAGAAAAACGATCAAATATATTAAAGACGAGAAAATAGAGAATATGGCAACAAATACAAATGGTGGGCATTCGGATTTCGGATCGGATTTTCGGCAAATTCAAACCAATCAGAAAATCCAAAATTTTAGATCTAAATTCGAAGCAAACCGAAAAATCTAAAATATCCAAAAAAATTCAAAAAAAAAAATCCAAAATAATTTTCGGTAAAAAAATCAATTCGGACCGAATCAAAAATACAATTTTCTAACGAAAAGAAATCCTATTCGATCTGAAAATCCAAAAATTCCAAATCAAATTTAATACTTCTATCTAATTTAATTCGATTATTCAAATTTTGCAATATCAAGAAAGACCGGAACCCAGTTAAAAAAGGAAAGAAAATAGGAACCATTTTTTGCTGTCACCAATTTGAATATTTTAATTGATCAGTTGCACCGCCAAAGTCTCGATAAGTGTAATGATATATCGCAGCAATGATGTATTCACTGGAATACATATCATTTTCAATATCCAATTGACTATATTCTCTAGATAATAAAAAACACAAATTAGATTTCCAAAATTGATTTGCCTAGAAAGTAGATTATCACAGCATGAATACATATAGAGCACAAACTAACCTAACAAAATATGATAGAAAATCTAGTATAGATTGATTTAATTATTTGATTTGGTTACATGTATATATATGTACCATGTTAATGTAACACCATAGGTATAAAATAGAGAATCCAAAATAGTTACATAGTTTATGAAAAAATGTTTAAGTGTGCTAGATTACTTTAAACCTTTAAATTAATATCATTTTTTCGGAATATACCTTCACGGATATTGCATAAATTCCTTTAGTTCTGAAAATAGTATTATTACAGAAATAGTATACATATTTATAATTGAAATTTTGAAGTCATTTTCTAAATATGACTGAAACTCTCGTTTAATTTTTGAAGGCATCGAACTTCCCAAAAAATTCCAATTTTGGTATAGACAAAAGATCAAACAGTGGAAAGTTGCCAACTTCTTACGTGCAATTTATATTATTTGACGTAAAGCTTCAATTTTCGACTACAGTCCAAATTTTGGTGTAGAAAGGCTGAACCAAATTAATTCTATAAGAATCTAATGAGCTCATTCCTTTTTTCAATATTTTGATCATATATTAAAATTAAAACACTTTATAAAGTTCGAAATTCTTAAACAATAAACGAAAATTGCAAGTCAATCATATAAATATTATATGTCTAATCATAAACAATACTAGAATCTAACTTTAAAAAAACTATGTTTAAATCTAGAGAAGATTTCAGTAAAATTGAACGCGACATCCGATTTAAAATGGAAGGCCACTCAGTGAGTAACGAGGTATGATTTATTTGCACCAATAAGTAGTAATATTGTTGAGAAAATCATGGAGGGAAACATGGACCAGTCATCCACAACATAAATAATTGCAAATAGTACTATATTAATTTATTGTCTGATTTACGTTTGCTTTCACTCAAATCTTTGTGCAGAGATCTACTATTTATAAATAGAGAAACACACAATCACACACACACATATATATTTATATATATCACATTACTTGTATTGGATAGTAGATACTAACCACAAGAACACCATGCTGCAGCAAAACCGGCGGCCGCTTCTCTCTGCCGCCGCCTCCGCGGCGGCCCTCCGGGATTCTCGACACACTTAAAATGTAGCCGTCGTCAGTTGTCACCTGAACAACCAACCCCTCCCTTTCAATATCACTTTTACCATATAATATCTCACCCAGAAAAAAGAAAAAATGCAAATTTCGCTCTTTTTAATTACTTGGAATTCTTGGCACTTGTAGCCGTGTACGGTGACGGCGGCGGCGCAAATTCCTTCCGACGGCGAAGCCACGTCATCGGGTGGAAGAAAAAAGCCGCGGCTAGCGCCCAATGCTTGATGAGAGAGAAGGAAAAAGGCGAGAAAGGCTAAGTTGAAGAAGATTCTGCGAGAATCCATTTTCTGTAATCTAATTATTCTACTTTGAGGTGTGGAAGCGTATGCGATTTTGTGGGAGTTGCCGAATTGGAGCCGAGAATTTATAGAGCGAGAAAAAGAAGACGAGAAGGACAAGAAATGGTGAGTGTGAACACGAGTGCCGGAAAACAGAAAAAGGAAACAGAAAATGATTACTTTTTTCTAGATTCAAGGCTCAACTGAAATTCTCAGTTTCGAGATTTTTGTGGGCTTATTATATTTGTTTTCACGGGTGAAGGAATGGCCCACTGTAATGAGCCATCTTAATAATCTTATCCTCCAATTTATATTTTTACCTTTTTTGCATGATATTTTGCAGCAAAATAATGTGGGATGATTGTAACTTTTGGAGTTGCCCTAATTTTTTGAAATAGGATAATAAAAAGATGAGTATCCAATGCGATAAGTATGAATGAAAGCCACAAGTCTCTTGTACAAGTAGAGACCAAAATTGAATCGAAAATTAGAAAAATATAAATAAAATATTAAATTCGATTTAATTCCATTTTTGTATTAATTTAAAAAAAATTATTAACTTCGATTTTAACTTCAAATTTAATGTTTTTCCGTGTGTCGTAATGAGATTTTTAGTGCTAAGAAGATGCAAATTTCATATAATGAGTTGTATAGATTTCAGATTCGGAAGATAAATTATATACTATCATTTTGGAAATGAAGAAAAAAGTTACTATTATTTCAGGGTTGGGGATGATTGAAATTATCATATCTTATGACCAAGAATCATATTCTTTATTTTTCTTACTTATTTTGTATAAATTTCCAATAATGATCCATTCGTGTATAACAACAGAACTTAGTGAAAATGATTAAGAAAATACAATGGAGTTAGCGTTTAATTAAATCTTTCAATCACTTAGAACTAAATCTATGGTTATTTTCTCATTGATCGAATTCATATCTTTTGGTATGAAACTCATCAAGAGAAAATGCCCACACTTACATTATACCTACATGTATAAGAGAATTCATACGTAAAGTGAGTATCCGTAACAATTTGACAGAATATAACTTATATAATTATTTATACTAAATTTAGATACATCACCTTAATATAAAATTTATGTTATTTACTATAAATATAAAAGCTAATATGTCTATAAAAGTCAAACCCAATCTCTGAGGACCCTATGCTAGCCTTATAGTACATTATAAATGAAGTATATGCCTCAATGATTAAAGAATTTAATATTTATTAACACTAGCTATATCAATGGATTGAAAACATGAGAATTCAACTAAAAAATAATTACTAGTGATTGAGCCCCACCACTCAAGATTAGACATCCTCATAAGTTTTCATACAAGGTGAGATATATTCCTCAGAATTGATTTTTGCGAGTTTTGTAAAAAGAATGTAGTTGCATCAAAACAAAAGATGTTTTACAATCTCGAACATTGTTTTGAACCAAAATTCTACTTCATTTTCGAGCTTCGATTCGATCACTCTCACCGATTATGTCGCTCCATAAAAGAAATGGCATTATGGCGTAGGTACAACAAGCAACCAATGGGATTGGTTACACGTTATTCTGCAATTGTATGTGACGTTTGGAAGTGAAATGTTGCACCTCTTTTTTCTATTTAAGGCGACTTGTTTTTTTGGACCCAACTTACGAGTAATTAGGAGTGAGAATTCGAGCGGTTCGATTTCAAAGGGTAGTGGTAAATTTACATAATATATATATACATAATTGGATATTTTGGGTATTTTATATATAAAATCGGTTGACAAATATTAATTAATTTAAAATAAATTAGTGTATTACATACTTACCCTTTTGCAGTAATGTAGGAATATATTTACTTTTTCAAATTGATATCACCAAATCCCAAAACCCCTCTTCTTTCTCTTTTTTTTTTCTCTCTCTCAATATATACATGATACACACAAATCTTTTTTTTATTAAAACGAAGGGCAGGCCTGTTTTCAACTTGAAATCGTTTAGCAATGAGTTCTACTCTATTGAAATGGATCCATCGATTTCTTTGTTGGAGGCGTTTGCTACAAGTGTAGTGTATCTCACTTGCCGGAAAATTCCTGAAATTATAGATGCCAAAGGTCAGTCGAAAGCAGAACATGTTCCAGAGGCGAATCCAGGAGCTGATAGAAGAAAAATGCCGTCGTTTCAAGAGCAAATCCCTGCAAAGTACGTTACATGCCCGCCCTTGTCTCCAGTCGGAAGGATTTAGGAATGGAGATTTTGTTTTTAAGTTGTTAGGGGCACATCTATATCTCGAAGAGAGTATGTTGCCATTAATCACTGCATCGTTTGGTTATATCATTTTGATTGGAAGAAAACGGCGGTGACTAATATTGTAAAGGTATCTGCTGATGCAGAAAACATATATGACACCCTGTAAATTTTGTTTATCAACACTTCTTAATAAGTCAAGTCTAATTCAGCTGCTTGCAGTATCACGGGTGTGCATTTCTTCAATGTTAATGTGTGTGTATGCTTGGAGTAAACTCAAAAAGGCCAGTAATGGTATTTAGGTGTAACAAAATCTCCCTCACAGGCCAACATACGATACAAAACCAGTAATTAGGTCTTACAAACTCTCTCACAGACCAACATAGGATGCAAAAAAAGTGGTTTTGGTCTTACAATCTGTTTCAAAGATCAACATAAGAGGCATGGTGGATACATATAAACCACTGACCATCAACCTTTTCGAAAACATTCGACGCAAAATGTCTTCCCCAGCTACTGCCCTTGGTCTTCACCATCTCGATGCAGGTAACGTACCCAACCTCGCCTCTCACGTGGACCTGAACGTCCTTGATCTCAATCTCGAGGGGGAACTCATAGTCCGCCCAAACGAATTCCCAGCTCCCCATCACAAGGTCATAACCAGATATGCCACTCACACCAGGGTGCACGACACACACATGGTCGCCCTTCGACCAGAGAGCTTGCATGGAAGCTAAATCCCCGTTTCTGAACGAGTTGTAAAATCTAGCATTTGCTGCTAACACTGAAGCCTTGCTATCCTCCTGGAGAAGTCGAAGGCTGTCCCTGATCTTTGCCGCCTGGGAATAGTTCTCTTCTTCTATAGCAATCTGCAACTCCCGCTCTAATGTCTGTTCGTTCAGCAAGATGCTTTCACCGCTCATGGTTCCACCAGACTCTTCTCTCGTCACTTGGCACGATACCAACAACCGTGATCTCGATCCTTGCACATAATTTACTGCTCTGAAGGGTAAAAGAATTAAGATATCTTATCTTATAGCTCAAACCAACACTCCAATTCAAGAAACCATGAAACATAATTGAACCAGTCTCATCAGCTTAGGCACATTTCATCAAATACAAGAAGTTAGGTGAACTCATGCACATTATAGCTTATAGAAGAAGCTCAACTCTCATCCCAACAATGCGATTACAAATAGCAATAATAATAATATACCGTGAAGTTCGACCACTGGAAATAGGTTGGAATTTAGCTTCTACTCCGGCATTTCCACCCAAAACCACATTGTTTCGCCTGTGAGGACAAGGATAAAGATGATGACGAAGCATCGCACCACTGTTGGTGCAGAATGCAGGTAAATGTCTACGTTCTCTGCAATGCAACAGTGCCTACATTCATAATAATTATCAGACCAAATTAGGACCTCAGATTCTTCAATCTGCTATAACAAAGCCATATCGTTGATATCTCGCCGCATTTCAATCACCAAAATGAAAGGCCTAATTTGAGCATTATAATATGAAGGGAACATAACATTTAACTCAATTGCTCATCCCCAAATATCGAATTTCACGTCTTCTCATACACCAACACCTCCGACTATGAATTTAACTAATTACGATACAATCCAAATGCGTCAACCAAAAACAAATAAAGGGAAAATAAAAAAACTACGCAAAATCAGGAAAAAATCGATCGAGCTAACAAAAATTAAAAAAATACTCACAGCATCTTTTGCATCCCTGGATAAACTAGAACGGTTCAGCTGGGGCTTGAAATACATCGCGGAAAATTTTGACGCCTCCATTGCAGCAAAGATCTTGCCAGCTGCCGAGAAGAGAAACAATTAAACGAGTGATTATTACAGAACGAAGCACCGATAAATGCATTGCGGAAGCACGATTCTCGAGGAAAATAAATGTAGAAAAATTCCCGTGGAATTGATAAGGAGGAATTTGGACTTACTCGTTGACTGGTAGGAGAGAACACGAGAGAGGAGATGGATTGATGATGAGGAATTAGGGAGTAGCTGCATAAACTGCGTTGAAATGAAAGCTTGACCGTTGGATTGAACGGAGTTCTTAATCCGGGACGGGATGGTGGGCTTAACGAATGGGCTTTTACAATTTGGATTCAGGCCCAATAACTAAACCTCATATTATAGACTTGGAACAAAAAGAGCCCATATATTAATTATAAACCTGATATTATAGTCTTGGATCTAATTGTTTCAGCGTAATAAGTGGTATACTCTAAAATAATTGGTAGAGGTCATTAATTAGTAATAATACATAAAGTACACATAAAATGGTGGATGGCTGGAAGTATATGCTAAATATCCATTTATAAAGTAAAGAAGAAAGAGGGAGGAGGCTACATTCTTATTCTTGATACCCTAACATCTAAAAAGTTGGGGATTTGAATTTTGAGATAAATATTGAATGATATTTCGTGTTTATTTTCTGATTTTGAAAGACTTGATTGGTTTATATGTTAGAATCATGTATGTAATGTGAGAAATTTTATGTTACATATCTTATGTGAGCAACACTTTCGTTTAGTCTGTATTAGCATTATTTTTTGTTTTATATATTTGTTCTGATTCCAATACTTTAAAGTTATTGTTGATATTATTATGTTATATACATTACATATAGTATATTTACATATTCTATATGACAATATAAAGAATATGAAGTATATTTATATACATTATACATATACGCTTAGAGCATCCACAACGATGTACTCCTGACTCCTGAGCAGCACAATACAGCTACCGTACCTAGGTTCCACAATCACTTTTACACACAAAAGCACTATGTGCTTCTACACCCATAATCATGGAGCACAACACAACTACAGTACATTTTTTCAATTGCTTTATTTTTCTAATTCATTTTTATTCATATAATTTATAAAATTATAGTTTAATTAATTACAAAATACGATTAATTAAAAATATGATTTAATTAAAAATTTAACCTAATTAAAAATATGAATTTCATTAAAAATGGAAATTAAGTAATTGAAAACCTAAGGTTACCTAATTAAAATCGAAAATTATATAATTGAAATCATAAAATTACTTGAAAATTACATAACTGAAAACCTAAGGTTACTTAATTAAAACCGAAAAGTATATAATTGAAATCATAAAATTACTTAATTAAAATCGTAAACAATATAATTCAAATCCTAAAATTACTTAATTAAAAACTAAAAAAAAGTACAACATAATCATCACAAATTTCTAATTTATTCTGCAGGCTTCACAAAACCTGGCGACGCAATACTCTTTCTTCCTCATCCATGTTGGACGCGTCCATGCTCACCGTTTTGGCATGAAAAGCCCACAAAGCAGTCTCTTTCGATTTTTTCAGCTCTTCCTTCATGTGTTCCATTTTTTCTCCACCGCTAGAGGTGGCTGCCTTCCCATTCCCATTCTGCTTTGCCGCTTTTCGTCCTATTGGGCGGCTGCCACTGGACTGCCCACCAATGCTCCGACCCGCATCGTCGCTCGTGAAAGGCTCGTCCTCCCCGCTTGAGGTATATTGGCTGGATGAGGTGTTTTTCGTTCTCTTTGCTCTTGTCCAACTATTGCCGCCCACCCATTTTTGCGCGCTGCACACCGCCTCCCAAGTTGAACTTGAAAGCCATTGCCGTTCTCTTATTCAAAAATCTTGAAGGACTCCTTGAGAACATCAAATTCAATTTCCCCGCTCCTCCATTGTTCCTAGAGGTTGTTGTTGAGGTCGCAAAATTTGTTAATCTTTTTGCATTCACCCTTTTGAAGTGGACGCAACGAGTACAAGATTTAATTTGCGCATAAGGGAGCCGCGAGGGCTGACGATATTGTACCTCTCCGTAATTTTTTCCTAAAAAGCCAAAGCTTTTTTAGAGTTGGAGACGATGGGGTCCTCGGAGATATCCACTTACACCTGGAAGATGACTCTTGTTTCATCACTAGAATAGGTAACACGAACTTCGCAGGTGGGAAGCGTCGCTTCATCGGAGAGTTGAAGCCCGTCGAGACCTTGAGGAAACGTAGATGATCCCATACATTGGGTGAGCGGCGGCATTTGAGTGGGCAGTGATTGAGACATGTGTTGAATGAAAACGAGAATGGTTTGAAAGGTTAGGAAATAAAGGGGGGTTGGTCCAATCTATCCCTAACGCGTCGGAATTATAGCCATTTGTTACAAGAAAATCTCGTAACTTTTGTGGATAATCCGACGTAGTGGAGTTGAGATTGAAAAAAGTTGAGGAAGAAGATGAAGATGATTGGAAGAATGGAGAAAATGAGGTGTGAAATGGGTGTGGGAGTTTTGTGTATGTATAGGGGGAAGAATGAAAATGATGGATAAATTTGAATTAAATGGTGTAGGTAGTCGTTGGGGGAAAAAGTTAAATGAATTTTTTTTTATCTTTTTAGTTAAAAATGATTTTTTGTGAATTTTAAATAAAATTATTTTAAGCGTTGAAACGACGCCCAATCTCACAACATTCGTAGGTGGAGCACGGGCGACACTATTGGGCAGTACCGGCGCATGATGAAGATGTGGGCTATATGGCACGTGTTGTGCGCGCCCTTCATTTTGCACAGCATCTTATGCAACACGTTGTGTGTGCACAGCCCACAACGCTGTGGCGCGCGCTATGCCCGCATGTACGCGCACTATGCGCGCCACGCTCACAGCGTTTGCACATCGCCCATAAAGGTTTAAACTACCAAACCGGGAAGAGAGGTCGGGGTGGGCGGGAGTCAAAATATTGCTGGCTGAGGGCCTACCCCAAGGAAGAAATTAAATTTCCAAATCTATGTGACCTCCACTTCGAGTAAGAGATAAAATTCAAAGTTTATGTGGGCTCCACTCCCTGTGTGAGACAGAGAGAGAGAGAGAGAGGGATTTGATTAATTTGCTGACAAGAAACATACCGTTTCTTTAGTTATAATTTAAAATAGCTCTGAATAAGATATATAGACATTTAATTTAAGTAGTTTTTAGCTGATTTTGTTTAATGTAATATGCTGAAATTTTAAAGTCACGTCAGATAAGCTGTACTCCAAAAACCTTTGATCGTAAAAATTAATAAACAATAACTCTATCATTAGTTAAACACACGCCAAATAACATTAGCTGATTTATACAAACTACTTTTCTAAATTGGTAGACCGAACCCAATGCCTCATCTGCTGAGCAGTCTACATTATTGAGACAAATATCGGAATATGTTATAAACAATATATTTTATAATAAATATTAAATATCTGCATAATTTAGTTAAAAGAAAAACTGAAGCAGTTTCTCCATTATCTGAAGCCGGAATATTCGCTGGGGCCATTACCTTAATTGGAAATCTAATATGCAGAGCTTGATAGATATTTCACAGGCATGAATTCGGATTTTTCCCAACTTTTTGTCGTAATGTAAAATGGTCTAAAACGACAATTCAAGAAAACACGTAAGCTTTAACTGACCGTGAATCTTGACAGCCATCTGGCAAAAATTAACCTTGAATTATTTTCTCAATTTTCCAGAAACGTGCAGGAATATTCCCTATTTCATATTGTACTTTGCACGAAAATCTAATAATATTAATAATAACACTCTTTGGAATTGTTTTGTCCATTACACATTAATTTCAAATTATCCAATTTATAATTTGTACCTTATTTCATATTGAAAACTTACATAATTATTTCTTAGGTCACATCAATAATAATAATATAAAAAATGGGTCTTAGAGATTTGCACAAAGTAAACCGTCTCATATGTAATATGCTTCAAATCATACTTAAGAGATAAATTATATTAGGAAAAGCTAATGCAACATACTGTTCTTGTGGTTTTACTACTTTCTTTAATTTTGATCTACTGATTTTTCATTTATTTACTAGAATAGGATAAAATTAATCCACACAATTTACGCAGATACATAATTCTCAAAACCAAGAATGCAACAATAAAATATAAAAGTGTCTGGAAATGGAATTTTCCTTTGATGAAATAGTGATCTTCCAAATTATATTTTGGGGTAAAACGCGTTTTGTTAAAAGAACGCAACTCGTAAAAGCATTGTCGGTAATAAGCAATAAAAATGAATTATGAGAGTGGGCAGTCCGTTTCGTAGGGTACGAGACAAGAAGAGAGCCGCACATTTCTCCTTACTTTCAGTCAGCCATCTAAAGAAGCTCATCACTAATAGATGCACATCCTCCACGCATACGCACCTCTTAACTTCGATTATTCAATCTTCATAATGGACGTGATTATTGATGTTCTCTATATAGTAATTTGGTTGACTCTTAGTATGAAAGCAGTGGCGGATCCAGACAAAAAAATAGGGGGCAGAAAAAAAAAATTAAATATAATACTCAAATATGTTTTTTATAATAAAATAAATAACATATTACAATTCAAGTAGCACTAAC
>JAYDZE010347150.1:0-17791 GCA_034509125.1 Monilaria moniliformis
ATGTTGATTAAGATTTAGTTGGAAAGGATTAGGGCTGTCATCATATATGTATTTTTTTATTTTTTTCCATACAAGTGTTCTTCAATTGTCTTGTCTAATTTCTGATATCCAGGAAATAATTAAGGAAAAGAAACCAGGAGATTTCATTTCTAATGCATCTTGTTCATTTTTTATGTTCCTCTCTCTCTCTCCCCTCTCCCTCTCTCCCTCTCTCTCTCTCTGGATGAAGTGCTGTCGTTTTCATGTATTCTGCCATTGATGTGTGGAAAACTTTGGTGGTTCACAAAGTCTGGTTGCAATTAATTTTGGGGATAAAATCTTCAAAGGAAATTTCAGAGATTCTTCCTAAAGGAATAAATTGCAATGGAGGTACTGTTTATTGACTTCTCTGTTACTCTCCTCTGTGGGAAATGGATCCCCTGCTGTGCACAAAATACAGCCAATTCCCCGTTAAACGGTAGGCTTCGAATTTGAGATATTTGATTTAAAGAAATCCACTCAATCATCAGGCCATATATAATAAGGATATTTTTATTTTCTCGACAAATAAACGAAAATAAGAAGAAAAAATAAATTATAGAAAACTGGGAATTGCTAAAATATTAGCCAAGGTTGCAAAATGTTGCATGCTATATATGATAGTGGAAGTCACTCTCTCTCTCTCTCTCTCTCTCTCTCTCTCTCTCTCATGCCACAAAATTAAGTAAGCAAAAAGCATACATCATTCATCACCACCAAAACCTACTTTCCTAAACCACTTTATCATCAATTCATCATAACCCTTTGTTTCTGCACGCCTCAGATTTTCTTTGACTAATATAGATTTCCCGTTATGTGTTATAATGCAACTTTTTACCCATGAAAAGGGATTGATCCACTTAAATTAATATTCCAAACATATTCAATTATTGTGAGGAACGCAATGAACTAGACTTGCACTTTGAATCCTACTAAGATATTGTTTTTTAAAAAATAACTACTAACACGATGGCATGTAAGCTATGCTAATACTTCATTTTCCCACCTTTTTTAAGAAAATAAATTAAAAAATAATCTCTTAATAATCAATGATACTAGGGTGGAGAAAGATTGAAGTGAACCATTGAATCAAGCTATTTTTATACAATCATGTGTAGGAATGTCAGTCTTATCCAAAATCAACTGATTGTTATTAATAAATCAAAAAATGTGTGTTAGGACTAAAATTGAATAGGTTGACTTGATTGATAGAACATGACACATATTCTATTACAAGGTTATGACTATCATGGAAATTTATATATACTGCATTTTTTTCGTTAATTTAACGGGCTGGTCCAAACAATGATGGTTTAGTTCCGAAAGTTTTGAGCTCAATAAATATTCAATTTGATTGACCTTTAGCTGAATATAGCCCAAATTTGAATACAGAACTAAGTAATTGGTTCGAGTGACACCCCTAATTTCACACTACAATTGTGAATTCTAGAATTTTGATTTGCAATATTTTGGTAATGGGACATGTGAAATTCTGTAAAATAATATGATAATGCGGATTGAGATTAAGACGTCCCACTTTGAACAGAAAATGAAATGGTGGTGCTCTCCCAACAAGATAAAATAATATTATTCACAAGATACCAAAATTGAAGCTTAATTAGCTAAATTATGCGAGTGAAAAGTTTGAAGCATGTGGGTCCCATTCCCACCCAAAACCAAATTCTAATTAATTAATTAATTAATTAATTAATTTTATTTATCGTTGTTGTTTACTTGCTTTTATAATAGCCACCCTAAAAATAAAACAACTTTATTCTCATCTCTCCACCACGCAAAAATATTAATGCATTATCCCTTTCACCTTCATTTTTCCTGTAAATATCTAAACTTTTAATAATATTAGCAAAACCTAATCTCAAGAATTTAATTGAAGCCCACAAATTTTATGTTTTTATTGTCATAATAAAACCATAACATGATCCTTCTAGTTAGATATATTATCCTCTATTTAGAGGATAAATTTTCAATAGCCAAAAAAATAATATATATAAAAGTGTAATCAAATCTAAACTAATTTTTATTGCATAACAGAGATAAAATAATAACAGTAGGATTAATAGATCTAACGGCTAATAGTATGATACGTGTATTGAATAAAAGGTAATAGAGTAAATGATCAAAACCACAATAATGATGTATTTTATAGAGACGTGATTTTAACCATCAATTTTTGAATCCAATGAATTAGATTTGGTATTAATTATGCATTAAATCAGCTATTTTGTAATTTCGAAATGACATTTAAAAAGTCTGATCTATACCTTCATCTTTTATGAGCACAAATTTTAGCACTAAAATTTTGAATTATGAGATGTTATAGTTTAATGGTATTTTTCTTTTTTTTTTAATAATCTCAAAATTACAATTAGCCAAAAAAGTTATAGCTTAATGGTCTTCCTCTTCAGTGCCAATTTCAAAATTACAATTAATCCAACAATGAATAGATCTACATTACAAATTTACAATTCCTTATCTTTCCTTTTTGTCGGAGAGGAAAATTACAGTAATTTGTATTGCTAAATAACAGATTTTTTGTAATAAGCATTGAACACAAAAGCCAGTGAAGCGAAAACGACGGCGAAGGTTGCAGTTCACCCCGGTTTTCGCCCGGTTCAGCCAGTTCCTATTTGACCCTCAGGTCGGCGCTCTCGCTGGTTGGCGGATCGGACCGGCCCGAGTTTGAAAACGCTTAATCTGCTTAAGCCCAAATTGAACACCTCTCCAACTCAGCTTCTTCTTCTTCTTTTTCAATTTTTAGAGATTTTGTACTTCGTTTTAGTGTCCGTACCGGCGGCAGTAATATGCTCTCAGGTCTGTCTCTGTCTCTCTCATTAATAAGTGTGTGGGTGCAAAATTGAGCGTTGTGTGATGTATGAACGTTTACGTGACTATGAATTCTGCACATGAGATGTTTGTGAAAATTCCTGAGAGAAGGATGTAGCAATTTTGAACCTTTTATATTAATTCCCATCATATGACCCCTGCTGTACATTGTATGACTGCAATTTCTTAACGTGTTTTACAAATTTGATGTTCTTTGTTTTTTAGGTGGCAATGTGGGAGTACAGCTTTTGCCTGGAGTGTCTAATATGCACAAATGTCCAGGTATTCCTGAAAATTACTTGCATCAATTAAATGTGAGATTCTATGCTTCGTGCCCTAAACAATCCATCTTATTTGGACAGTAGATGAAGAAGTAAAAAATAAAGTGAAAGTGACTTGTTGTAAGAGTTGTGTTATGGTAGTTCTGATTACTGTATGCATATTTGTGGTTAGAATAAGAATGAAAAATGGATAGTTTCTTAATAGAAGTTGTGATTAATTGAAAAGTCTTATTCTTGATTGAATCTGGAAGATGATATATTTCTCCATTGGGGGTATCCAGATTGTTTGCTAACATTAGCCCTCCTCATTGTTTTGCTTCTATAGGAACAATGTAATTTTATTTTTTTTCGTTCGCCTCGTACCCTCAAACATCTTGCAAATTATGTCTTTTTACTAGTAGTTCCATATTCGATGTACAGTCAAATTCCTCATTTTGGTTTGGTTTACGTTGCATTCTATTTAGGAACATTTATAACTGGCTTCCGTTCCAATGTTTGTTGAAACTAAGTTGTGATTTTGTGTATCAGAATGATAGAAAATATAGTGAAACCTCTATCCGGGGTAAACTAGGAAGTATCTTTAGATTGTGTCACCATCCAGAGATAGACAGTGATTGTTAGTAATAGTATATAGAAATTTGTAATCACTTATAAATACATTTACTTTTAGAAGATTAGGAGTTGTATTTTAACAGTGAAACATAAAATTGACCTATCAACCACACCACCAATCTGCAGGTCTCTCATGGGTGGAAACGCGTTTGTCCAATGTCCCAGCCTTCTCTAAGATGAAGGTAACATGTGCATTGAATCACTCACAAAGTGCTTCTTCTGCTCAAAAGGAACATGATAAGATTAAGCTGATTAAAACTTCAGTTAAAATGTGTGGAATCACATCAGCTAGAGATGCTGCTATGGCAGCAGAAGCTGGTGCAAATCTTATTGGGATGATTATTTGGCCCAACTCAAAAAGATCAGTTGCACTTTCTGTTGCCAAGGAGATTTCGAGGGTGGCAAGGGAACATGGAGCCGAGCCAGTTGGGGTATTCGTCGATGATGATGCAGAAACCATATTAAGAGCTTCTGATAAAGCAGAACTTGGATATGTGCAGGTTAATACATCTTTACCATCACTATCTGTATTGTTCCCTTTCTTTTTTTGTTCATTCCATATGCTCGTGTCCGTGCAGCTTCACGGAAATGGTTCTAGGGATGCTTTTCAAATCGTAGTCAAACAAAACAAAGTAATATATGTTCTTCACGCAAATGAAGATGGCAAACTTTTGAATTCTATTTCTGATGAAGAATGCTCTCAAGTTGATTGGATTCTTGTTGACAGTGCTACAGGCGGCAGGTATAGAATATCTCATGCAGCATCTCTTTAGGTTCATCATCTTTTCGATTTTGATGTGGCTATGAATTTTATATTATCCCAGAAAAAGACTATCAAGGAAATGACGGCATGCAACCATGTGTGCCAATATGAATTGCTGATTTGTTTTGTAGAATTTTAGGGCAAGACTTTTGCTAAAACTAGAGCTTACTGTCATTATTTTAGTAGATGCATGCACTAGAAAACAATCATAAAATCAGCCTTTATTTCACTGGCTGAATCACTTGACTTCTAATCAAATGAGGAATATGTAAAAGATAAGTGTGTGACCTTTCTTGGAGAACTTATGGTTATCTCCTTTTGTATATGACTTAAAATCTTAGATTAAGACATGCAAATGTTCCAAGGAGCATTAAAACAGATTCCGTCATCTCCCTGGTCTTTGATACATAAGCGATATTGACGGGAAAAGGTTATAAAACTAGGTCACTCGAGTTAAAATATTGCCTAGTTGAGTTTGACCTATTTCTTGAACTCTTGTTTGGAAGCTGTATGCAGCCATGGCTGAAACTTTTCTTTGGATGGTTGCAGTGGGAAAGGGTTTGATTGGTCCAGGTTCAGATTTCCATCTATTAGTAGCAAACAGGGATGGCTTTTAGCTGGTGGGATTAAGCCCGAAAATGTATTTGAAGCTCTTTCGACTCTCAGACCGACTGGCGTTGATGTTAGCAGTGGCATTTGTGCTCCGGATGGAATTCAAAAGGACAAATCGCGAATATTATCCTTGATGGAGGCAGTAAATTCGGTACATTATTGAGTGATGGAGCTTCTGAATCCATGAGCAATGCCTGTATTCAAGCCTTTTTTCTGCAAGTACCCTCATTTTTAGTCATGTTAAGCTTTTTTACTCTCCATAAGACCACATTCTTCTTGTAATAGAAGGAGAAATCTGCTAAAAGAATCTTACTTTTTTTCAGTTTCATTATCAACTACTGATTAATTAATTCTATGGCTTGCCATTTCATGTAGTGACATTACTCCCTCTGTGTAAGGAATAGGGGTGGGTCGGTACGATATACCGTATTGGAACTGCCATAACGTATGTCGTACCGAAAATGTCGGTATGGGTAAATACCATACCGTTACCTTACATTTTCAGTATACCGAGATTTAGGTAAGGAGAATTTTTAATACTGTTAACGTACCGTATTTTCGATATTGCCGTACCGAAATTCGTTATATCGTGAATTACGGCATACCGAATTTAGGTACGACATACCATCATACCGAAATTTTATAATTTTTATATTATAAATATTTATTAATACTATATATATATATATATATATATATATGGTAAGAGAATATAATATATATCGTATCATTGATATATATATTTACTATAAAATACGGTATATATTTAATTTTAGGTATACCGCGGTATACAGAAATTCATACCGTTACCGTACCATAACTTCCGGGTACGGTATCATACCATACCGAAATTTACGATATATCAAAATTTTGATATTGTTGATATTTTTTCGGTACGATAAATTTGGTATGCCGATATTTCAATATTTTTTCCTATCCCTAGTGAGGAAGAGAGAGAGAGAGTTTATTGTACTTAATTCATATGGATTTTGAATTCAACAATCCAAGCCATGTTCCATCACAAAAATGTGTTACTATGAAATTTTTAATGTTAGTATATTTTGGTCGGTATTCATTTATTCAGCATTCTTCACCACACACTCAAACTGTGTTATCCACCAACCTTGATTTCCATGTCGGCTTGCGTTTAGATTCTTCCATTTGTGTGATTCCCAATCACATGTCATATTCAATTTTATTACACACTCAAACTGTGTTATTCACCAACCTTGACTTCCATGTGGGCTTGCGTTTAGATTCTTCCATTTGTTTGATTCCCAATCACAGGTCACATTCAATTTTATTGCCGTACATCACATGAATAACTTATTTCATATAATGAATCAAATTACTAATATTATTATTTCACAGTATTTATTCATATGGCATGTACACCAGTTTACATGGAAACAGATACTACTACAATAACATAGCATCAACAAATAACACCATGTAAACCACCCAATTTATTGAGACAGTCATTACATCCTTTGTAGAAATACACATCAATATTCTCTAATATGTAATAACTATATACCTCTCCATCACCAGAGGGCAAAAAAAAAATCGAGTCTGCAGCTAGAAGACGACCCCTTAGTGGCTTCGAGAGCTAAATCTGAGCTCAGCAGCCTCCACATATCAAATTTATCGATTTGTTATAAATATACCGATGGACGCGTTCAAATGCTTATGATTCTCGAGGTTCAATTCAGCTCAGGATCGGTCTGATAGTACACTATATCGCCCGTGTCACTCACATAATGATCCTTTTTCATGCTCTTTAGGAGGACTCCCAACAAGTATAATGGAAGAGGGCCTGATTTCTGAGGCTCCTTATAATATTTTCCTAGCACTGGCTTTGCTGCTGCAGTCTGTGACAAGAATCACAAATGATCAGTAAATAATCTGTGAACTATATATAAGAAGCAAGTTTCTTTAAGAAGAATGTTTACTGCTTCTATCAAATGGTAGTGTGGGATTTGGGGGAAGAGGTGATGTATAACGTGTGTCCCTATGTCGTGGTGGATGTTGTTTATCCATCCATAATCGCGATCAAGTGTCGTGAGCCCCCCTCTCAGGTAACTCCACTCCTGCATTTCCAACGAAATCAATCCGAGTAAGCATTGGCATTGAAACAAGAAGACTTCAACATTCTTGAATACATTATCTTGCAGTTCATTACTTGTCACTTGTACTTTCCTAGTTTAACTCATTTCTTTGTGGAGTTTCATGTATTCAAGACGTTGAATCTACCTTTCCTCGGTACCAAGGAAGCTTATCCTCATGGCCATGGTGATGCAGGTAGGTAACTAGATCAAGCCACGCCACGAATCCCTGCATCCCAATTCCATTTTTTCAAGTTATACAAGGTAAACAACATTGAAGAAAACGTGGAGCAATTGAGAGGAACGGAGGGAACTAACGAAGTAAGGTATGCCATAGAGTTTGAGTAACTGAAGAGGACCCATAACGAAAGATAGCCCTGCAAGAATTGCAACCATTGCTGTCCAACAAACTGTTGAGGTAATGACATCTTTCCTCTCGTTTGGAACGAACAAATCACTGTCTGGATGGAAATGAGAGCCTTTCTTCCCTGGACTTCTGCTCCACTGCCATTACATGAATCATAAAGGAGCATTGGTTTTAATCAAGAGAGCCTAATACCATACATTTTACATGAAAAAATTCAAATTCTGAAGAAAGTAAGCCAACCAGATAGATGGGATAAGCCAACATAGGAAAAGGCAATGTGAACCTCAACTTCTTGGTCACAAAATCCAATTGCTTGTATATCTTCTCAGATAACTGGAACAAACAATATGATAGAAACAAACATCTGAACTTGTACTTTTGTTCGACAAAAAAGAAGCGAAAATGCAACTAAATTTTCATCATAAAAAAGTAGAAAAACAACATACTGGATGCCAAGATTCATCATTCTCAACATGTCCATGGTTCTGATGGTGTGTCCTGTGACTAATTCTCCTGAACCATTCACCATTATACAATTTGTTAAGATCAATTTGGTTTTTTACATACATATGCATATTATACATAAAAAAGTTATGCTTTTAAGGTTCAGACTTACCATCCATGATAAGGAACTAGGATGGAAGAGTGAAGCAGGTGGCCAGCAACACTATTCAACTTTGGATCATTGGAAAAGCTCCCATGTCCACTGCAAAACAGTTCAAGAATCATTAAAAATAATTAAACAAACACAAAAACCAAAACCAAAATCAGAATCTACCCCACATAAAAAGATAAAAAATTTACCAATCATGGCCAAGAACAAACAGAGCCCAAAACATAGTTCCCTGAGCAAACCAGTAGAGAGGCCAGACAGCCCAGTTGTTGAAATAGGCAGCAACTGCAGCCAATCCAAAAACCACAGCAACATCTCTCACAACATAGCTCATTGACCTCCATGGATTCTTAACCCAACAATGTTTAGGAATGGCTGCCCTAATATCAGACAGCTTGAATGGGGGTGGTGCACCAGGGTCAAATCCATCAGCACCACCATTTACAACCACACTCTCTCTCTCCTCATTCTCCTCCTCCTCCACCTCCTGAAATCTCAGTGGGGCACTCACCTTCAAACCCCAGTTCCTCCCTCCACCAACACAATACAATGATGAATTATTGGAAAAATCTGATCTTGAAATTCTCAGCTTTAAAGGGTTGGAAAAATTGGAGAGAGATTGGCCAGTTCTTGGCTTGGGGTAGATTCTTGGAAGTGGCCTTAGACCACATTCTGATAGAACCCAACTGGCCATTTCGACACCCCAAATCTGAAAGTAGTAAAGATTTCACCTTTATCGAGTTTCTCTAACTGGGGTGAGAGAGAGAATGTGTGTGGAGTTGAGGGGCTTGCAGAATATGTACGTATATGCGTATGTATTAGCAGAAAATGGATAGATAATGCAAGAGATACTCACCTCAAATTCAAGAATCCCAACTGGATTTTGTTGAGGCTTAGAATCCGAGGTGAATGTGATTCATTTATATACGCAAAATTGAGGCTCTATTTCTCTTCTCTTTCCAACCCCACCATCTATGTTTCCATTAGTTAGCAACCAAAACTACAACGTCGCTTTAGTGCTTACCTTTACCTACGTGGTCTACTACTGTAACTCCCTCTCCCTCTCCCTCTCCCTCTCTCAGATCTGTTCAAATTGGTTCTTGAATTAACATTCGACTAGATCGCTTAACTTGCCTAACTTTATTTGAATCATTTATTTTTATTAAATTATTTTGTTTTTTATCTTTGGAGACGGCCTCGTAGAATTGTTTCTCTGAGATATTTTTTTGGTAGGAAATTGTGATTATTTTTTAATTGGATTCGGTATGGGGGAGGAAAGGGACAACAAAGTTCGATTTATGCTAATATTTAAATATTAATAATCAAATTGACCAAATCCATCATCCATGAAGTTTCATATTTTATTAGGTGTTGGATTCATGTCATGATTACATCTTTACATGTGAATCGACTTATTAACTCATGATTATATTTTCCATAGCCTCTCCACTCTTCCTTCAAATAATTTAAAGAGTAGCTTTCTTACTTGAAAATATATTTGAAAGCTAGTACCTTTTTTTAAATTATATTTGAATTGGATCCAAAACTTTTAATTATGCAAATAATTATTTTTTATATATATTTTAAGTTTTTTGTTTTTGTTTTTATCTATATATTTGCTTTAAAAAATGTACACGCATGTAATGTCAGAAAATATATTGAATTATATAAAAGCAATAATATTCTGCTACTATACAACCAATCATATATTACCATATAACCCTATTTAATATTTTAAGCTAAAACTAATTTGTTTATTTGCCAATGATACGAGCACCGACCAAAAAAGAGACCAGCTTGTATCAAAAACAAATTTGACCGATCAATTAATTTAATTGGTCGAATCTAAGAAAAATAAATAATTTAATTGGTCGGTTCACAGAAATCACTTACCATGAGCTAATCGTGTTGAATCAAGTCGCCTACATTTTTTTGATCAAAATTTTGTGTTAATCTATATTTCATAACCTCAACTTTGAGCTAATTTTATTTTATCATCTTAACTATTATTATTTATTTTTTTTATACAATTTGAATTTTGAGAAATTATCTAATTAAAAACAACAATCGAGGTAAAATTGTGTTCGTCGTTGTTTTTTTTGTCAAAATTACACCTGAAATGACGACCAATCACAATAAAATCCGAGCCTATAGTATTCTACATTTAAGGAGATTTACAACGAAAGGTAGCCCATCATCATCGGATCATCGAGTTGTTGTAATCGCACCTGAAAGTTAGTGCAACAGTGTCGACTTTCAAATGTGATTCCTACCACATCGGTGGTCCATTGACGATGGTCTACCTACTGTTGAAAATTCCCTTTAGTGTAGAATATATTAGACTCTAGTTTCGTGGTGATTAGTCGTCCTTTCAGTTCTAATTTCAACGAAACACACCGACTGTCACAGTTTCAGCATGATTGTGGCTATAATTAAATAATTTCTCAAAATTGAGGCTATATAAAAAAAAATCAAAATTGAAGCTGTTAAAAATTAAATCTATAATCTATAATTAACCCAAATTTTATGGTAACTAGTGTTTGGGATCCGAAGAAAGATTAACTATACATGTTCGCTCAATAATTATTATTACCTACATTAGAAAAAAAATTGTAACCTTTAAATATTTGTCGTAATTATCTTGCACATACTAATATCTGATGAATTAATATGAAAATAGAAAAATAAATGAAAAACTATTTTCGACGGCCGTTTGGCACCGGCCACATACAAATGTAAACACTTTTGCCTTTAGTAATGACTTTTTTTCTTCCTGTAGATACTAGCTAGATGCCTATTGTCCAAACTAAAATTAAATCCACGTTTGCTAGTCTTAATTAATCTACAAATGTCACTCGTGCCTAAAATCAACTTGAAAAATATTTATTTTTAGTCCTAAATCAATTCAATTATTTATTGTAATTTTGACTTATGTGGAGTGTGACAAGAATATTATATTTACTATAATACCCCAATCTCTTGAATATTGAGTTAATAATATTGAATTTGGGCTACCCAATGCGTTTTTCGCTTGGGCCAGACAGGCCGGGCCTGTATTCGACTATTAGGAAGCCCATTTACCAATTTGTATCTAGAGGATGGATTGGAGTATAATAGCACATATTTTAAATAATTACATTATTTTTAAACTAAGGAGCTATGGTGAGTAAAAATGAGATTGTGTTTAGAATTACCCATATTGAAATCTCTCCTATTTTCTAATTAGTACTCCCTTCGTCGCACTAAAGATGTCTCACTTTTCTTTTTGATTTGTTCTACTAAAAATATCACACTTCTATATTTGGAAAAAAAAATGCTAAATAACTTCTTCTATCTCATCATTAATACATCCAATATTTTTTTCTCTCTCATGATTAATACATCCAACAACTTCTTTCACTATTTAAAAACTCTAAACAAAATTTTCTGAAATCTCGTGCAATCATAAAATGTGACATCTTTACCGAGACGGAGAGAGTAATTTTCAAGTGCGAGTTCTTACGGGAAAAATATAAATTTAGGACGAAATTAGTACACATTTTTAGTACTATATTTCCATTTATATTTCTTGAGAAAAAAATTAATCCCAACTTAAGAGAAGCTATGCTTTATACCCAAGGTCACCATATTATTTTCCTATTATTTTTTGGTTTATCAAACCCATAATTTACCAATGATCCCCTTTTCAATCATGTGAAATTCATAAATAATGTTCCGACAAAAATATGAAAAAGGGAAAGCAAAAAGAGCACATTTTTCTTTTCATAGGATTATTGGGAACAAATAAATCAGGAAAAACAAGAAACCAACACCACATTCCATATATGTCGAGAGGCACAACTTCCCCCAATCATGGCAGCAGCCTAGCTCCCATTAACAAACTGCAAGAACCTAATTAATTATCTGGACAAAAAAAATTAAAAAAAAAATTAAAGAATAATACTGTAATCAATACCTTTGGAATGTTGTCACAAATTATGACAACAATTATGGAACAAATGGTTATGGTTTTGTTGGAAAATTAATAAATTAGTTGATGGTGCAACTCACATAGTCACATTTCAAAAAAAATCAATTAGTTACCAGTTGTGTTTGGTCACTTAGACATATTTAGTACTTAATATAGATTAAAGAAATAAATTATGGGTACCTCAAAAGGAAGAAAAAATAAAAGAAATTATAGGCTTAAAAGAAAGAAAAAAAAGAAGGAAAATTATATATCAAACCACAAAATTTGTATATACTTTCTTCGTCCACTAAAAATAGACATATTAATGGACGGTATATGCTCAATTGGTAAAGTAACAGAGAAAAATTGTGAAAAAGTGATTAGTGTAATATTATGAGAAATTTTTAAGAAATAAAATGAGATAAATTTTGGTAGACGAACTAAAATTAAAAAGTATGACTATTTTTAGGGGATAAATAGAATATTTTATTTTTATTTTTATTTTTGCCTTCTTATTACAAGGCGCGTGTAGGCGGGAGAAACCTTGTATAAAAAATAAACGATTGTTCCAATCATTCACTACACAAAATGGCATCATCAGCCCACCACAATCATCTCCCGCCTTCTTTCGCCGCCACCGCTGCGCCGCCGCCTACCCCCTCTTTCGATTCTGATCTCTCCTCCGCTTCGACCTCCTCCGATTTTCTCTCAAATCTCCTCCAC
This sequence comes from Monilaria moniliformis, assembly GCA_034509125.1. NCBI lineage: Eukaryota > Viridiplantae > Streptophyta > Magnoliopsida > Caryophyllales > Aizoaceae > Monilaria > Monilaria moniliformis. The sequence goes on from JAYDZE010347150.1 coordinate 12,888, forward strand.
CGCCTCCCTCCCACCCTCTCCCTCTCCAGCAGCCGTCGCTCCTCCCCACTCTCCACCGCCCCTCCTGTGATTTCTCTCTCCGATCTCGCCCCCTCTCTCCTCTCCGCCTCCACCGAATTCGGCTTCTTCCACCTCACCAACCACCCCATCCCCTCCGATCTCCCCCTCTCAGCCGAATCCACCGCCCTCTCTCTCTTCGCCCTTCCTCACGACCAAAAGCAACTCCTCTTCCCCTCCAATTGGCCCCTCGGACATGAAACTGACGACGAAGGTGACGAATCGTTCTGCCTTGACTCGTCGTTCTCCGCCGAGTTGAATCTCGATTGTTTGCGCGAGTTTACCGGTGAAATGGAGAGGCTCGGGTTGAAGGTTCTGGAAGAGTTGGCATCTGCCGTCGGGTTTGATAACCCGCCCCGGAATGACCTCTGCTCCCTGCTCTGGATATCCGATGGAGCGAGAAAACCGGGTCGTTTGTACCCGTATGCAGTGGGTTTGCATTACCAGATTAGGTGCCGGACACAGACTCTGCTGACGGATTCGGGTCGGGTCACTGTACCGGGGCTGGCGGATTCTGTTTTTGTCACTCTTGGTGACATTGCTCAGGTCAGATTGCCAAAAACCTGCCTTTAATTAATTACTTAATTAGTACTTAATTAGATTTCTTAGCACTTTGATTTAATGATTTTACCTTGAGAAGCAAATTTGATAATCGAATGAATAAGTAAAGTAAATCATTAATTAAACGTTATTAAATGTCTTTTTTTTTTTTGTAAAATCTTCAAATTGTTAATTCTTAATCACTTAATTGTGTGATTAGATATTAGCTAAGATATTAATAGAGTGTTAACTAATGCTAGCCATGAGAATAGCTAGACTGAATATGCTAATAGGGGTTTATCATATGCACCGAGACGTCAATAGAGTTGCGTATAGTTTGGTTCAATTTGCGATGGGTTTTATTACCGAGTCGACTTGGGTGTATAGTTTTTCTACGTGGTTGACTAACATTGTAACAAACGATCTCTTGAACAAGAACTTTTTTAAGGTTTTTTCAAAATAAAAAATTAATTCTACTCATTTTAAGAAAAAGTAAATACAAATAGATAGTTCCCGAAAAGAATTTAATTGCAATACGTCCTTTTAAAATGAAATCAAATACATTCACTTAGTTCAATACATTATCTTATTTTCCCCAAAAAAGTAAAAATAAATAAATGCTACATAGTCTATTTAATATGTAACGATTTTCAAGATAGTAATAACCAAACATAGCAATATAATATTCGAAGATAATTAGAATAATAAAGACAGCTATAAACGTCTCCCCATTTGAATTAGTCTCTGGTTTGAATTTATATAATTTATTTTCTTAGAGGGTGAGACAAAAAACAGACTCATTTTTCAAAAATATGCTACGGTCATATTATTTATTTATGATTCTTTAATTAAGATATATAGGGAAATCGCACGTGTAATTTATTTTTAGCTAGTAAATGTCAAAGTTAGGCTAAATTAATAATATAATTAGCTGGATTTCTTGACTAATAAGGTTAGTTGATTTTCAAGAATTCAAGAAATTCAATTAGCTGGATTTTATGAATAGAAATAATGTGAATGTGAATAATGAAAATGCAAAGTACTTATATTGTATATTTCTATATATTGGGTCATGAGTGCATCATTTTAAATTATACTTCCTTTGTTGCAAAAAATTATAAACTATATTTGGTGTTCTTCGAAAGTATAACATTATCCTTTTCGAAACACGAAAATCACTATTTTTCATTATAATAAGACTCAACTATTTTCTTAAAGCATGTACCTATCCAATGTGCTATAGTTTTTGGGAACGGTGGGAGTAATTCCTCTTGTTTTGCAATCGTAATTAAGTCCGTTTCAGTTCGATCAAAATGAAGTGAGTGTGTAGAATTAATTTCACAATATTCCTACATAACTATTTTAAAAATTAATATTGGAAAAGGTTTGGAGCAATGGAAAGCTAAAGAAAGTGAGAGGAAGGCCTGTCCCAAGTTCATTCGATGAGAACCCTAATTCTGACCAGTGCATAACCATGTCTTTGCTTATCACCCTTCCGGCGGAGAGCACCGTCCGCCCCCTCCTTCCCAACTTGATCGGCGAAGACGAGGACGACGACAGCGGCGATGATGCCACAAACAAGAAGGAAGGAGAGAAGAGATTGTTCAACTCGTTTAGTTTGGAAGATTATGCATGGAGAGTTTATCACCAACCTCTCCTCTTCAAAGACCCCCTCCTTAGATATCGCGCTTGATATCATCATCATCATCATGTGTTTTTTCTTCTACTTTATGTTCATTTTTCTCAACTTTCAAATTGATGGACAACTTATCGATGATTGAGAATATTTTTACATTTATTCCTTGAGTTTCGATGTACAACTCGTTTGAATTCAAGTTTTTACAAAAAAAAAAAAAAAATACATCATAAAAATTGAATACCTGATTTACAATATTTAGGTCTTGTTTGATAGCTAGATAAGTCCAAAATAAGAGTTTTATATGGTCTTATTATATGTTTGATAGCCTAGATAATTTATTATGGAAACTCGTATTTAATATCAAGACCCGTGACAGCTCATGCTAAAAGTGACGTGTGAAGCAGATTACATATCGCACCAACTTAATGCGATAACTTATCTGCCTCGAAATAATCACCGCGATTACATTCAATTTTTCGTCCTTTATCCTCTCAATTGGCATATCCAAGATGGCATTCTGCATTGGAATTATCACCAAACTCCTATGGAAATTTTGGGCCTGTTTATTTAAGGGTCATTTTACTTCGAAGCGGGCAATAATGAATAAAAATCCTTCAAGGTGCAGGTAAATTGCCCAATAAATAATTAGAACTCTTGCATAAATGTTCCCCCCCTGGTAGATTTTGGATGATGAGTGTCTTAATTTTTAGAGGAAACGAGGAATAAATCGAGCTTTGAGTTTTATCTGATTTTTAAATTTAATAATTTTAATAATAATTTTAGATATATTAAAATAAAATAAATAATATTAAAAGAAAACAAATGTTAACTTAGATTAAATGTTCGTGGGTGCTCATAAATGTGCGTGTGTGTGATAATTTTATTAAACTGGTGTTTTAAATTATCTTTTAATTTTTTATTTGGATTTTTTGTTAATAATTCAGTGTGAGGATATTCATTTATAATTAAGATTAGGATCTATTATGTTTTTATTATGGGTTTTAGTTACTAAATATTTACTACAATTTGGTATTTCATGAATAACATTTTATTAGTACGTAATAATTTGCATATCATACAAATACAAGATTAAATATTTTAATCAAACTGAACCTACATATGCTAGTAAACTGCTAGGCCAGCCCAAGGTAACATTACATTATCAACTTTTAATACCAAGCAAATTCAACCATCTTTAATATTTCACTTAAAAAAAATTATACACATATAAGACAACTGAATTCTCAATCAATAAATTGAAGGTGAAACATCTTATCAAATTGGATAAGAAACGTCTTACCACTTAAATTGTCGCTTCGTTTCGTCGTCCTTTAGTATACTGTATATCTCTTCTTCAAAAGCTCAATTTTTTTTTAGGCAAACGATTGAAAATTTTATTCAGTAACATTAAATGAAACAATATTCTTCAGCTACGCAGGACATGTGTCTCTTCAAACAGTCTTTTCATCTACATTTTTTGCAAATTGTGTTGATTTGCGCTGATACATATGTGATATACTCCAAGAAAAATGTCAAGATAGGCCTCTAATGAAAGTTCCTACCATTAAGTATAACTGTCAAGAAATTAAACTTTGATTTTGAGTTGAATTATCATTTTCTATGAATAAAAAGAAAAAAAATGTTGAAGTTCTTAAAGCTGCTGTTATTAAAATTCAATTGATTGAAGGCCATGTAGAATGGTAATTAAGACAAAAGATGTTATACAAATTTCCAGATATTAAGCTTTGATCCGATAATTATAATTCTAATATTCGGCGAAATCTCATTTTTTCGTGACAATAATTTATAAATTTCACATCCGTATTTAATCAGTGATTTTTCTTAGGTTTGTTTATCTCTAAATTTCTTCCTGGCGTTTTGCTTCCGTCTCAGGTACTTCCACCTCCTCTTCCTGACATAGATTGCACACACAACACACACTAATATAGCATAGTTATGTGTAATTACTTTCTTATGCATTCTTGTAATTACATGTTCATGGTGTGTGATTACTGAGATATGCACAAAATTGATACGCTAAGTGTTGTTGATAATTATGTGTTTTACATTTTGTTTTGTTTCTGGCTGCTTATAGGAGAAATTGAACTTTGAGAATCACAATACAGATTAGAATAGTTGCTGAATCGGCGGCTTCAATGAGGAAAAGAGCGCGGCTTGCAGAACCTAAGGTTTGGCTGTTTTCACGTGATTACTTCGCAGCAGTCATAATTATTGTTCCTTTTTTTAATTTATTTTGAAAAGTAGGTTTGTGTAATTTGATTTTTGATGGATAGAATGGTTATGATCTGCATATTTGATATACTGTCATCATGTATGATATGATGCCTGAGTTAAACTTTGTTAAAACTAATGAGGAATTCTTTTGTATGTGAAAAAATTGATAATTTTGTGTTTGAATGTGATATGAAAAGGAGCTGTTTGATGCGGATGATTGTATCAGTGGATTACCAGATGATCTTCTTGTTACGATCTTATCGCGTTTAACGCTCAAGGAAGCTGCTGTTACTAGCATTTTGTCGAGGCGGTGGCGCTGTTTATGGACTAATGTAGCTGGATTAGATTTTGATGCTAATGACACACTGGATAACATTGCTGCTGATCCCAAATTGAGGAGCTCTGAGAGGCCAAAATACATTAATTGGGTGAA
>JAYDZE010347261.1:0-17789 GCA_034509125.1 Monilaria moniliformis
TAATCCAAAAACTCATTGCTAAGATATTCGCCTCCATGGCCAGACTGTAGACACTTGATTGTCTTACTATGAAGCGTATCTACAAGTGCTCTGAATTCTTTGAATTTCTTAAAATATTCTGACTTGTGGCGCATCAAATAGACAAACCCTTGTTTTGAATAATCATCAATAAATATGATAAAGTGCTAAAAAAATCTTCTAGCTTGAGTTGACATTAGACTACATACATCAGAATAAATGAGCTCTAGTATTTCTTTGGCCCTATGCCCCTTGACCTTAAAAATTTCTTGGTCATCTTACCTTCCAAACAGAATTCATAGGTTGAAAAAATGTTCTAAAATTAGATCCTTAAGTGGACCTTGATCCACCAACCTTTGGATCCTCCTATGATTGGCATGTTCAAGTCTTAGGTGCCATAAGTACATTTTATTCACCCCAATAGAAACAGACTTCATCTTTCTTGAAGAAGTTGATGTGATATTAGACTCAGTTAATTGTGTGGATTGTGTATTTATTATGGTATATATTCTTTTGCACAGTACCATGACAGATAAACAAATCACATTTTTCAATAATGCAGACATCATTAAATGATATAGAATATCCATCAAAACCAGTTTAGAAACGAATATAAATATCATTCTAAACGAAGGTACAAGTAATACATTGTTAATACCAAAACTCTATTTAGAAAACTATAAATACACATCTCCCACTACAATAGCTGCCACTTTTGTGGCATCCCCTAGCTGAATATATATTTCTCCCTCATGTACCTGCTTTGTCACCTTCATTAAAGAATAATCAAAGAAAACATAATCAGTGGCTCCCGTATCCACTACCCACGAATGGGTAGAAACGGCCGCTAAGCAGGATTTTACTACATAAGCTAGAGACATAAATGAGCCATTGCTCTTCTTCAGAAGTGAGCGATTCAGCTTCCAATGCCATTTTTTGCCGCATTTGAAACATTTCCTAGTTTGTTTCTTTGGACTTACATTTTTTTGCCCTTTCATTTCTTAGGAGCCGTGGATGCCTTCTCATTTTTTTTCCCAATGTCGGGCTTTGGTCCCGAGGAAGAAGAAGTAGCGGCAATCAGGGCTTGGCTAATTTGGGCCATTAGGCCCTCTACCGGTTGCAATTTTGTCAACAGCTCAGGTAGTGAATAATTTTTTTATTCATATCATAGTTCAACCTGAACTGTTGATAACTGGCAGGTAGTCTCTAGAGAATGATATCTATCTGGGATTCTGGACCAATTGATCCTCCCTGAATTTCTATCTCATTGAGATAGCCCAGTATCTCGAGGACATGGTCCCTCACAGATGAGCCATCATTCATAGTCTTATTCATAATGTTCCGAATTGTCAATAACTTTGCAGTCCGGTTTTACGTCTCGAATAGATTTCCAAGATTGAGCATCATGTCAGCGGCTATCTGCATAGCTTGATACTGATGTTGAAGCACATTTGAAATTAAATCCAAAATGTAGCACTTTGTCATCTCATTAGCTTCATGCCACTTGTTATACGCTTCATTAACCGCATTCGTTGCAGAATTGGTAGGTATAGAATGACAATGTGTTTCCAAAACAAGCTTAATATCTTCAGCAATTATTTCTATATCCAGATTTCTTTTCCAGTCTATATAATTTTGGCCCTCGAGTTTGTTTTCTTTTAGGATTGGCATAAGAGGATTGAACGACATTGTATAAAACATGCTAAAAAGAAAACAAAGCTAAAGTCACATTACATGTTTGACACATAAATTGCAATAACCATAAAACAATTCATGCATCTCACAATAGTTAAATAGATTTTAAGCAAGTCACTAAGGTGATCAAAACTCAAACATATTTAACAAAAAAATGGTCATATAATTTGACAAATAGACCAGAGACTAGTAAGGTGGCATGGCTGCCAAATCATATCTAAGCTAATAAAGTTCTAAGTTTTATCAATGAAAAAGTCTACTCATATGAAATTGTAATTTCTTGGGAATTTATGATTACTTTTACAATTAGAGTTTGTCCGTCTGGCCTACATTTCACACATCACCACCTATCTTTGTCTTCAAAATCGGCAATTATGTCCATGTCAAGGTTAACGGCTCCATCCACGAGGGTATGCTCCACAAGTTCTACCGCCGCACCTAACGCATCTTGAATGTCACCAAAATGTGTCGTTGGTGTTGAAGTTAACAAGTAGGTTGGCAACAAAGATCGTGAAGGGGAGGCTCGAATCGCTCAATTTCAAGCCACAACCAAAATTCCCCGCCAATGTCGGCTTGCATTAAGGGGGACGACATCGGATGAATTGGGGCGGCAAAATTGACGTAATTGTCGAAGACAAAGTCAGCATCAAATTTGTGGGGTGGGGTTTTTGTTCTTGAAGAGTGGATGCAGGTAGTTGCAATGACGGAAATAAAGCTCTTGAAGAAAGAAACAAACGAGAAATAAGACGAAGAATAAACCCGACTTCTGTTTCTAAGCCTTACATCGTGATTTCTATAAATTTGAGACCAAAACGTCGTTGTTTTACTCATTAAATAGCTACCTAGATCAACTCTTAACATGTTAACGTCATTTCATTCAAAAATGGTGTTATATTAGGTAAAACTTCATGTCAGATTAAATTGGTTGTCACAAAAACTCATCATGCTTTAATCATGGCAAATTAGAAAGTTAGTATATTATGAAAAACAAATTAATTTTATATGCAATTAATGAATTCACGAAAGAAAAAAAAAACAATAGATAGGTTTGGTCTGCGAGAATTTGGGTAAAGAAGAGACGTGATATAATCAAAATCACTAAGTCTTCCGTACATTTTGGGGCTAGCAGATTTGCTTATAAGGGTCACTAATATTAATCCTTCTAATTTTGCTTTGTTAATGTAATTAATATGACTAATTTTTCATAGACATGTACATAAGTGCATCATAAATTCAACAGTCCAAACTTAATATGTATATGATCATTATTATTAGTATTTTTAGGAAGAAAAAGAAAAATACGCCTAGTGAATGCAGGATTTACCGATTGAGCACATTTGGAGCGTCGGTGAGTTTAAAATAATAATAAAATTCAAATCTTGATATCATATGAATGGCGAGTCTGTGACAGAGTGTGCACCCCACAGACCGCCAATTCAATGCTCTACTTAACAAGGTAGTGTCCCTACGAGCCTCTCTGTAATCGCACTACGTCTTTCCTATCTCTTCTTCTCACTACAACACTCTGTGTGGATGCAATCAGTGTTTAAGTGTGTGAGTGACTGTGTCTATACTAATCTCTCTCTCAACTTCAGTTTATAACTTTAGAGAGAGTGAGAGCTCTTGACTGTTTTCAGGTAACGGCAGTGCTGAGCTTAAGCAGATTCTTGAAAGTAACCGTCTTTAAGTTCTCTTTCTTGCTTTTAATTGTGATTCCCATTTTCTTTTCCGATCTGCTGCAGTGCTTACCTGTGGGGATTTGCTTGGCCTTTTTAGATTTCCTTTTTTCTTGTACAGATTGGTGTTTGTGGAGATCGAACTAGGCTTGTTCTAGTTCAGCTTTTTGCAGTAACAGTGATTTTTTGATCGAACTATGCAAGAAAGCATTTTTCGAACTCAGATCTAATCAATATTTTACATGCTTAGATTGTTGTTTATTCTGTATTGGAGCTGCTACTCTCGATGCTTTTGAGGTTTCAGCAGTTTCCCAGTAGTTCTTAAAATCTCTACTGGAATTAAAGCTGGATCATGATCCAAAAGCTTACCAATTTTGTGTAAATCCTTGTAGTTGATTCAATCTACTGAGTTACTTCATTGATCTGTTGCATAAATGTTTGCTTCTAGACAGTGGCGAAGCCACATAGAAATATGGGGGTCCATGGCCCCCACCAATTTAAAAAAACGCAGGGGTATTTTAGTAATTTTTATTATTTATAAATTTTTAATATCGAAAATATTGTTAACCTAGCTTCCTTACTTTCGTGCAATTATTTCGTTGATGTTATTCGCGTTTGTCGCTACTATTATAAATCTGTGTTGTGATGCGGCATGTATTGTTGGATTTTTTTATGGTCATTTGACTCCTTTTGGTATTAAGTTAGTTCTTCTTTCATATTTTTCTTTGCGTGATATTTTTATTTTCTTAGGCTTTTATTTGATTTTTTTTAAAACTTAAATGCGATTGCTTATGAAGTGGATAAATGCAGAACAATTTCGAGCATGAATTTTTGTAGCTAATTATCTTCGTTTAGAATTAGCGTTTTGCGTTTTAAGTATCGAATTTAGCTGAAAATTAACTATTTTTTTAATATTATAATTTAATTTATGTAATATTATTTATGTTTAATTTTTTAAAATTCTTCTTGGCCCTCCAAAATTAAAAGTCTGGCTTCGTCACTGCTTCTAGACATTTGATATGCCATTTGTTAAATTTGATACATGGTAGGGACTGGTGAGTTAATTGATGCTGTCCTGAGCAAAAATCATGGCGCCAAAGGTTCATTCTTCGGGCAATAAAGGGAGAAGTCGGATATCCATATTCGTTATCATCGCACTCTGTTGTTTCTTTTACTTGTTGGGAGTGTGGCAGAGGAGTGGCTTTGGTAAAGGTGATGGTTATGCTATACAGATGAATAAGCAGCAGGCAAACTGCAATGTCTCTCCGTCTCTAGACTTCGAGAGCCATCATAAGTATGTGGCTTCCATTGAATCATCTGAGCCCAAAGCCAAAGTTTTCAAGCCATGTGATGCTAAGTTCACTGACTACACTCCTTGCCAAGAGCAAGATCGGGCCATGAGATTCTCTAGGGAAAATATGATCTATAGAGAAAGGCATTGCCCGCCAGAGGAAGAAAAACTGCGCTGCTTGATTCCAGCGCCCAATGGCTATACAAGCCCTTTCCCTTGGCCAAAGAGCCGTGACTACGTATATTACTCTAATGTCCCTTTTAAAAGCTTGACGGTTGAGAAGGCTAACCAGAACTGGGTTGAGTATCAGGGTAATGTATTCAAATTTCCAGGAGGTGGGACGATGTTTCCTCAAGGGGCAGATGCATATATTGATGAGCTTGCCAGAGTCATTCCAATAGCTGACGGCACAGTCAGAACAGCTCTGGATACTGGTTGCGGAGTATGTTCCTTTTTTCCACTTTGTTTGACTTCACTTCATTTTTCATTAACTCATTGCCCTAACAGTTGGAGCTCTATTGTGGCAGTAGATATCTTTTACTCGCTATCATGGCTTTGTAGAACTTGATGAGGATTTTCTAGTTTGGAATTAGTTCACTAATATCAGTCATGTTTCTTCAGAATTTAGGCATTGTTTAAATCTTGAAAGCCAACAATGGATTTTTGGTAGCTTCTGAACTGGTTAACTTGTTTAAATTAGGTTGCTAGCTGGGGTGCTTATATGCTGAAAAGAAATGTGCTGACAATGTCGTTTGCACCAAGGGACAACCATGAAGCCCAGGTGCAATTTGCATTAGAGCGAGGCGTGCCTGCAATTATTGGGGTGCTTGGATCCATAAAGCTTCCTTACCCGCCCAGATCATTTGATATGGCACAATGTTCGAGGTGCTTAATACAATGGGCTTCCAACGGTATTCCACAAACCAGTAGAGTTCTTAAAGTATTTTAGCTTTTATGCTATTATATTCACTAGGAAATATATTTTTTGTTATTTGGCATTTAAGCAAAACTATTTCAGATAATTGATGATTTCACGAAAATTTTAATACTTTGAGATGCCAGTTTGCACTATTGTAACATTTCCTTCAGGTATATATATGTGTGTCTATATATATATATATATATATACATATATAGAATGAAATCCCTCAACTTAATTTGCATATATTGTTTTTCAAACTAATGATACAAGTACGTAATTACTTTTTTGATGTTATGTCCTGCTTCTTATCCATATCCCTGATTTGCTTTCTAAAGTGAAAACGTGACAATCACTTGATTTTACCGAATGACTGTTTTTGGCTTTAAACCTTTTGAAGACATTCTATAATAAAAGATTGTCATTTGATTGTGAAGGTTTCAAGGTGTTGCTAATTGTTAGTGACCCTCGAAGACATATATACATTTACTTCTCCTTGTGGTTTACTCTATGCAGATTAGTTATAGAGTTCTTTTGGGATTTGGTGATTAAAAACATCTAAGGAATTTGCTGAACTGTCTATTATCTGTTTTCTTCTGATTAGTCTTAGTTCTTAATTAGCTGACTTCTGTTCTGTAAGACTTCTTGCATCTTCATCAGAGTGATTATCCTCAGCCCTAGTTCAAGTATTTTGTTAGATATGCTTCCTTCTAATCTTTTCTAGCTATACAACTGTTGCAGTTTAAATTTAATATCATATCACATGGTTAAACGAAACAAATTATTCTAACATTTTCTTATCACATGATCAAGCAGAAAGTTTGGGAAATGGTCCAAATGGATGATGGAAAAGCCCTTTAGTAGTTATGAGTTGCATTCTTCTTAACATGCATCTTTTAACACTTTTAATGTACATTTCTAAGTGCTGCATGAATAATTTCTATAACTTGCTGTCAGAAAATTTCAAAGACTCTAAGCTTTCACAAAGATATCTTAATCTGTACATCATCAAAAAAATACCTGTTAGGTTCCAAACCTCCAATGTACAATGTCACATTATGCAGAATATTTGTTGAATTTCTATAAAAAAAAAAGGTTATAATTTATTTGGTCAAAGTTGAAAAGATTTTTCCAATATGTAGATGGCATGTACTTGACGGAAGTTGATCGAGTTCTTAGACCTGGTGGATACTGGGTCTTGTCTGGTCCTCCGATCAATTGGAAGACATATTATAAGACGTGGAAAAGGACAAAAGAAGATTTGAAGGCCGAACAGACGAGAATAGAAGATTTGGCCGAAAGCCTTTGCTGGGAGAAGAAGTACGAGAAGGGAGATATTGCTATCTTTAGGAAGAATATCAATGCGAAGTCTTGCAAAAGAAAATCGGCTAACTATTGTAAAGCCTCAGATGCTGACAACTTGTGGTTAGTTAATCACATCATACATTTTTTACCTCAACATTTGATGTTTGTTTTATTTCTCGCTATTCGTAGTTTTGTAATGCCCCTAAAGCTTCATCTGCTGCATGATAAGGATGTGTTATATGGTTAACAGCAAAAAAATTAGCCATATTGCATATTCTGCTTCATTTTAATGCTTAAAAGTGATATATATTTAAGTTGTATGTTCATGCATGATAATTATTATTCACTTAGTTTCCTTGAGAATCAATTTAAACATGTGTATGTGAACGATTAGTCATGGGTTAATTTATCAGTATATCAGCTTTCCTAGAACTTCTTGATATTTCCTCATGAATTTCAAATTAACAAAAATAAAACATTGAAAAGAACAGATTAGCTTTTGAAACTAAAATTATTTATCACTTTTATGATATGTACCAGAAATATGACTGTTTACTGGACTTGTAATTGTTTCCTTTTCTACTTTCCGTCATGATTCTCAAGGTATAAGAAAATGGAGACATGTGTAACACCCTTCCCGGAGGTGGAGAGTCCTAGTGAAGTAGCAGGAGGAGAGTTGAACAAGTTTCCAGCTCGGCTTTATGATGTTCCACCTCGTGTACTCAATGGTGAGGTTCCTGGGGTCACATCCGAATCTTACGAAGAGGACAGCAAACTTTGGAAAAAGCATGTCTCAGCTTACAAAAGAATTAATAGATTGCTCGGCACCACAAGATATAGAAACATTATGGATATGAATGCTGGCCTCGGAGGCTTTGCAGCAGCCTTGGAATCATCAAGGCTTTGGGTAATGAATGTTATTCCCATAATTGCTGAAAAAACTCTAGGGGTCGTCTATGAGAGAGGATTGATCGGCATCTATCATGACTGGTATCTCCTTCCACCTTTTTCATGCTTCTCACTCACCATTAAAAAAAAAAAAAAAAAGGACAAGTTTCTCTTTTCGGAAGAATCCTTGAGTTGAAGCTCTATGATAAGTTTCTTTCTTTGTTTTTCAGGTGTGAAGGGTTCTCTACATATCCAAGAACATATGACCTCATTCACGCCAGTGGCTTATTCAAATTATATCAGGACAAGTAAGCAATTCACTAATCAATACGAACTGCATAAATATTGTGTGTATTGCTTTTCTTCATAAATGTGTAAATTAAGCCTTTTCATCCTAGAAATGTTGAATAAGCATCCAATATTTTAGTAGAGATATACTAGCCAATGAAACTACGGAATCGTCTTCAAACTGTGCATATTCGTGGGCATGACCACTCCTAGTCTTCACATGTATCACATTGTACATGAAATAAACGGCAGTCTCTTGTTAATGAAATCTTGATTGGATAGAATTGGTTGCTGCTAGTTTCTCTTCACACTTGCACGCTAGAATGTTTTGCAAATTGGCATGCGTGCGCGCGCGCGTGTAAGCATACTAAAAGCAGTTGTGAGCATTGTAGGTGTCAATTTGAAGACATACTCCTAGAAATGGACCGCATTTTACGGCCGGAAGGGATGGTGATCGTGCGAGATGAAGTCGACGTTATAAACAAGGTGATGAAGATCGCTGGAGGGATGAGATGGGATATAAAAATGGTGGATCATGAAGATGGCCCTCTCGTCCCTCAGAAAATACTGATTGCAGTAAAACAATATTGGGCGGCAGCTGCTGCCTCCAATTCCACTTCTACTGATCAATGAGATTATTTATTATGGTCAGGTTATATTGCTCTCTTCAACAGAGACTTAAATTAAATCTTAGCAATTATTTACTGTAGCTCTCAGTGAATTTTGTTTTATTCAGTTAATTTACTACCAACTTGCAGGGATGCACCATATCTTGTATTCAGCAATTGTATCTATATTTGTTTTTCAAGTTAATGGACAAATAAAACAGCTTCCATCTTTTCATGATTGCATGTGTGCAGTCATTTTTAAGATTAACACACCCACACCCACACCCACACCCACACCCACACCCACCCACACCCACACCCACACCCACACCCACACCCGTACACCAGTATCTGTGTGTTTATATCTATATATTGTTGTATTTATCAGTTTATTGCAGAAGTTCTACAATGCTGCACCTCCCTATCTTTAGGTTTTTGCTGACATCATGGTAGACACATCATCATAATCCTCCTATTTTCACCTCCAACAATCTCTCTTTCGAACTCAAGTTTTTACTAACGTCATTATGCACCCTACTTTCAATTTATTTCAACTCATTAATATTTATTCTCATTTTATTTAAATTTCACATTTGTTATTTCTAACGTAATATAAATTAGTTTGGAAGTTATTTTCAATTAATATAAAAAATATGAATTATTTCGAATATTATATTATAAAATTAACAAAGAATAAATATGTTATATTTGAAGAAAATTATACAATAAAAAGGGACAACTATAATTTAAGAAATTAAAATATAACTCACAATATAAACTTTATATAATTAACTAAGAAACAATAGAAAAAGGAGAAAACACTCCTGGCCAAAAAAAAATAAAAAGTGGCAGGAGACAAACCAACGAAGAAAGAAAAGAGAAAAAGAACAGAAAAAATGGACAAAAAAATAATAAAAAAATTTAAGAAGTAAATAAGATTTTAGGAAGCTGAAACTACATTTTCTCTCTCTTAGGGTACTCACAGTACAAGTTATGAATTTATGCCAAACCTATACTATTCAGGTGCCACATTTATTTTTTAGGCCAGACTACAGACATCCACAGTCCATAAGTCAAAGCGGGAGCAATAAATTTGTACTTTTATGAAAACTACTATTTTTGCTCGTTTGAAGTTGGCTCAAACTAAAAAAAGTGATAATGATATTAAAATGATGCTGAAAATATAAGTATAAGAAGCATTATCGGAGAAATAAAGCTATGTATGAAAGAATACTAAAGAACGTCCAAGAAAAACTCCCAAAACCAAAACTGAGAAACTCAGGACGGCGAGCCTCATTAAAACTTTTTTGGCAAAAATCTAATCGAGAAACATCATGAAAATGAGAAATAATACTGCCTCCGTCTATAAAACATTTATCAAAATTTCTTTTCTAATCTATCCACAAAAATTTTGTCATTTAATAATAAGGTTCACACAACTCACAATATTCACCACACATTACTTTACTCACAAACCACCAACCATTTTGTTAAAATTTGTTTTGTCCATAAAGTAACAATTTTTTAATGGATGAAGAGGGTACTCATCTAAATACAAAAAAGGAACTCCTGAAAAACAACTATAAAAACCCCAAAGGAGTGCAAGATGAAAACATAATATGCTCAAAAAATATAACTACAAGAAGCATTGTCAAAATTATATTATCAATTATTCTTGTTATAAAATGGTTCTTATTAGTGATGCAAAAACACCCTACTGACAATAACTTTTTATATTGGTGCTATTCTCATATTGCTTTGTTGTTTATTAATTGTGCTAACCTATATCTATTTTCTTATAAGCGTAGATGGAGTGCAATGTACTTATCCTAAACGTAGGTTTTGGCATCATCTAAAAGGAGAAATTATTTGGAAAACTCAGTACAATCTTAGTTCTTTTTATAATATTAAAACCTCTTATGATGAATCATGTGTTGTAATAGGTCATAGCTCAAATTTTAGCGAACTAAGTTATTTTGATTTGCAAGGATTGAATAAAGGGAAAACATATCGTCAAAATATCAATCCATCAAAGGCTTTCGATGTACAACCATGAAGAAAACAACTATGAAAGCTTAAGCTATGATCGAGATTTCGAAGATATGCAAGGTTGAAGCAACAATAAATGACTCGAAAAAGACAACAAATGTAAAGACAGCTAATAAAATACCAACAATAATTAAGAAGAAGTCGGTATGACACAACTATAAAGATACATAGTTAGTGGATTATTTAGTATTAACAAATGTTGACATAGAAAAATTTATTTCAATCCACATTAAACTGTGTTGTTTACATTTTGCAATTTGCATTAAATATTATTGAATTGTTATCACAAACAACATACCACACAACAAGCATATTACAGCATACATCCAACAGTCTCACACAACTAGTTGTCATCAATATTGACTAAACCATAACTAATTAAAAAGGTTTTCATAGAATGCGAGTAACTAAGCCACCACATTCGGCACAAAGAAAGTTATATATCCAACTGATTACACCTATCAATAGATTCGCTAACTGTCAACCACTCTCGATAAGATACAAATAAATGAGGAAACAGACTGTTCCGATTAGCTAACTATTGATCACTCTCAATAAGATACAAGACTTAAAATTAACGAGACAGGACAAATCATGTGTTTTTTGTTGAGTACAGGACAAATCATGCGATCTCATAAGATACAAAGATCTCACACCAGTTAATTACAATTTGGTTCTAAACAAACCAATACGTGCAAAACCAAGCATCGACATCACATAATGATGCAGCGACTCCCTTCCTCTGCGGGTTGTGTAGCAGCTTGCGGGTACCTGCCGGACTCGGAAGGGTTGTATGTGAACTCTGAAGTATCTAGCCCATACTGTTTCACAATCAACGAATGACTAACTTCAAATGCAGAATTAATTCGATGCAACTTAAAATAATAGATACCATAATACTCACTGATGCAAGTAACAAGATGATGGCAAATTATATCATTCAAGGTGTTATTGAATTGAAAATAATAACCATGGGAAGTCACATCTCCAGGAGAGGTTGAAAGCATGAAGATTAGAATACCCAATTTAGCTTCAGACAAGGATATCTCTCTGTGGTTGAAGTCTACCCTCAAGACACAAACGACTTCTGAGATATATTTCATGATCCAACTAAGTTTGCCTCTGATAAGGGTGCAAAAGTTCACGCTGTATAGGTTGAGGACTATAAATCAATAAAGGCGGTTTTGCATATGAAGACTACTACTATAGTTATGCACCGGAGACTAAAATTGCTAGGAGATTGAAATGTTAATCACTACAAGATCTCTCCTTTTGAGAGAATACATACTATATAAACAGACAGCCCTTAAGAGACTGTCAATCACATAAAGCTTTCAATTTACAGCAGAAAGGAGTCAAATGCTGATAAATATGAAGTACATAAAAAGTTGTCAACAAATCCAACTTCTTAGAGTGTAATAACTATGATTTGATTGGGAAATTTCTGAAATGGACAAAAGTTATTGTGTGCTAGCTAGCTAGCTATTCTTTTTACATACCTCAGCTACAAAACTTAATGCCTATCCTAAAGTTCAAGAACTGGAGGAGTAACATATGCCCCAAATTATTCAGAAATAGAACACATGAAAGTGAAATTGATTCAATGTCACAGCAGGTGAATCATCATGAAGCTGCCACCACTATGGTTGAGCCAACAGACTATTATGCGGACCAATTTGAACTTTCATTCAAAAAAAAGATTACATATTAGATCATGTAAAATATGATTTAAGCATATAATAATGTGCATTATTTTCTTTTGTAAAATTACTGTCAGTGTTAATAGTTAAAGATAGTATTCAACCTATTTATAACATAACGAAATTAATTTTTTTATTGGGTAAATTGCACCAAAGTCACAACCTTTGACCAAAGTTGCAAATTAGACACAAATTTAAATCTATGTAATGACATATAACATCCCCATATCACTCTGGTGAATAGAACTTGACAAGGCCGATGAAATATTCATACGTGCACATCCGGCAAACAAAAGGACATCCTTTCGGAACAAGGGTATGGCATCAGGCTCTGGGAATAGTTGCGAATTACACAACATTTATTAATTTTCAATCCAGCATTGCACCGTCGTGAAAGCAAAGTTGTATGTTACATGGGGAGAATGTTGGCAAGCTCGTCTTGTTTTGGAAAGAAGTCAGTTCATTCTTTTCAAGAGCATAGTTTTGTTTGAGAACAGAAGAAAAAAATAAGTTTCTTCCAAAGAAACGTAGTTTTCTTTCAGGTAATTTATTAAACCAAAAACAGCCTGCAATATTTTGTATATCGGTCGAGCATGGCCCTTAGGCATTAATTGAAAGCAAGAGTAAACGAGGTGTGCCTTCAATATAAAAGAGGGCCAAGCTTGCACCTTTGCAGACCTAGTACTGAGATATGTATGCATCACAAAAGGTATGGTTTTACAGTGGCATGAGAGGATTCAAGCTATGGTAGCATCAGTTTAAGGCCAAAATACACAACTGTGACATTCCAATGCTCTGACTATGAAGTCGAGACACGAGAGAGTATACTGGTTCTTTTCATGAAAGAATCTTACTTGCAATAGCAAATTCCTATTACAAAATCTCAGTTACATTCTCAAAACCAGAGACTGCCAAATGCATTATATAATCCAGAATCCAGCAGATTAGCAGACAAGTTTATTTTTATTCCCTTTTTCAGTTTGATACTGAACTTAGTAGAAACAGATTATGCTACCAGTTATCCTTATCCTAATAACCCAACCAGAATCATTCCTGGTTTCCATTGAGGATAGGATGTCATTTACTGACCATCTTTGACAAGGCATAATTATCTGACATAGTGACACAACTCTAAAACTAGACCCATTTATATAACTAATAAATAGATAAGGATACGGCTGAAATCAAGACATTATGTTGCTCCTGAAATGATTTACAAATCAATGATTAAAGTGTTTTTTTATAAGCATTGATTAGAATTGTTGAATGTCCAGCTGACATAAAAGCTTAAGTTGGTCCAGAAGTGTGTTAAGACCTTGCATATTAAGTGAGTACCTCCTCAAAAAGCTTATGCTGGTGGAGAGGAGTATTGTTATAATTATTTTATTTAATACATCTTCAACACAAGTAATTGGAAAATATATCATGGAGCAAAAAGTCATTGAATCATTCAATGGCTAAAACAAAATAAGAGATCTTCACCTTTTCCCTCATACGTGTACTCCATGCATCATTCCTACTGGGACGCTGGTCAAGTGTATTAGCGGCAGAGACACCGGTGGCTGGAACAGGTTGTCTATTTATTAATGGCTGTCGGATCTGTTGCCTTGGTGCACCTATATATTCTTCATCACTATCATAGTCTGCTGGTCTATTAGCAGCCCTTACAATGAGAGCTAACAAAAATATAATTGCCTGCAGTTTCACAGTAATTAGTAAATTTAAAGAAAACCAAAATTGTTCATCAAGTTTTTAGAATCTAAACAACTCAACTACTTCAGGCCAGGTATTCATTCCTGGAAACAAGGCTACAATGTCTACTCTTCACTAAATTGAGACTACACTAAGCAATATAATATCATCCCTGCCACACATGCTAAACCTGCATAAGAAAACCCTAGTGGAAATATATTATATCTTTATTATCTAAATTCTGTGTCAGCACAAGCTTGGCGTTACCAATTAATTGTTCTTAAAAGTGGCAGTGGAACTGTCAGAGATATACACATCATCAACAGTTATTACATTGTGGTGCTGGCTTTCTGGTGTTGCAACTGAAACAATCATGAATAACAACTACATGCATAGACTTTCAGGGCATACAATCATTCCAATTCATATACAAGCATATGTCAATAGTGGTACTACCTCTAGTATGATAGCACCAAGGGCAACCCACTTGGAAATTTCCCAATGGTCCTCCAGAAATTCATATATCTCATCGAAGTTCCCAGTTTTGTCAGTTGGAATTTCCTGTACACTTGGCTCCTGAATTAGATTTACAACTAATAAATCCGATATCAAAGATAACAATCACGATTTGACTAACCTCCCTCCAGCTTTTGTCAAAGAATATAAAAGCAGCTGATCCCAACTCCACCAATATCAACAGGATTATCAGTATTGAAAACTAAATTATCTTAAGAAACTCAACCATCTTTCGAAGAACAAAGAGAACATAATGTCTACAATCTTAAGAAACTTTGCACATTAACTTGTTTGCATCAGTTGCCACAAAGATGATTCAGATGAGCAATATTACGACAAAACCTAGCAACCAACATATAGTTAATAATACTTCTTCTCAACTATGAAATTATCTTTATATTTATCTACTAGTGAAAACTCCAGGGGTGAGGGACGATGATTTGCAGTTAACAAATCACCGTGTTCTGTAGAGGACTCTGAAAATCTCCTGAGAATCCACGCAATTTCACCCTCAAATAGATTAATGATATAGAATCAAAGAGCAGTCAGTTTAAGCAACAGGAGTAATTAGGGAGGATACACAAGTAAGGCAGCAACCATTTCGAGTCGCTGTTCCAATGCAACCACAACAAGCAACAAAAAGAACAGCTACACCAATTCCAATGAAGAGGTAAATAAACCTGCAATTAGCACATATGAAGTCAATGTAATCATTCTCAGCAACAAAAAATGAACAGAAGGGAGAACCTATATGCAGCTTCATTGCTCTTGGTTAAGAAAAACATCAAGGAAAAATGTAAACAAGTGAATAAAAAAATAAAGAAAACAACAAAACTAAAAAAAGCCTATATCAGCCAAATGATTTCTTCCCAGAAAACAAAAGAACCAAGGATCTAAGCAGTTAGAAAAGTATGTGGAGTGGTGTACAGAAGAATATTAATGCATAAAAACATTAATGAACTACTAACAAAGAAATATATTGTCAAATTCACTTTCAACACAAACCAATGAAAAATGTTAATATCTTATTCAGTTCAAGTCATATTGCGATAAATTCTACAATGATTACTAGTAATTTAAATTTTCAGAGTAATTAATAGGCCAATAAATTGCACGAGCTTGATACTTGACCAGGCCCTTTAGAGCTTTACAATATCTAAAGCATGGACCAAACGGAATGCATTAATAAAGAAGACTCTGATGCTCCAGAAAACCTTAACATATGCATTAACAGAACCATGAACAAGATAGAGTTGGGTCATCTCTTCATACCATGCCTTTGGCAGTTTGTCAAAAATGTTATCGGCCAAAGACACAGCTAACAACATGGGCCGACCAAGCTGTACAGGATCCTTACTTGACGGGGGAAGGGGCGCATCACCGCCAGAGGAAGCAGTATTCTTGTACTCCACAAAGAGGTATATGCCATATCCAACCATAGCCAAACCCACAAGCATCAATAAGAAGTTCAAAAGCTTCAAGAGGCACTCCCAGAACCCCTTACACGCCATTCTGTACTATCTCTCTTCTGATACAATAACTCAAGCCTCTTACTCCCTGCAAAGCAACTCAATTACTTCGCATGCAAATAACAAAATGATTTGAAACAGAATAAGGAAACTCTGACTTAGAGATGATTGATTTAAAAGCCACGAAATTTGACTATGTTTCTCACCCAAAAAAAAAAAATCCCAGTTACCCTTATTCAGCTCGTCCCATGAATATGAAATTACAGAGATGCATCCAAGAACAACCACAGAATATTGCAAGAAAATGCTGAAACAGAAAGATTAACCGATAAACAACGATTAATGCATGTGAATTCTGCATCAAAAATGTGAAATCTGCTGGAATCAACAAATACTAAAAACAATATTTAGGAACAAAAATAGTGCCGATAAATCAAGAAAGGGAAATCGTCAAAAGCTTTTCAGTTCAATAGATAAAGAAATGAGAGAGAACTTACAAGAGAATAATCGCAGATCAAAGCATCCCGAGAGAGAGAGAGAGAGATGAACAAGAATGGAGAGATCAGCGGATTTAATATTCTGTTTGTATTAAAATAAATGAATTATGTAAGTGTCATTTCGCTTCTGTCGAGTGTCGACATTGAGCCAAAATCGCTTTCTTATTTTATTTCTTTCTTTAAGTGGGCCGCAAGTTCAATCTCTCTTGGATTCTATTTCTTTTTTCCTCTTTCTTTATTCGGCCGCTTCTGACGTTCGGCGTTTCTATCTGAATTATTAGCTTCAGTTCGATTTCATTAAATCAATGATTCAAATTATAACATAATAGACTTTATATATGTAAGGATTCCATATTCTATATTTTTGCTCATATACAAGAGGAGAACTATGAAAGACTAAGTGTACTTAAACCTTTCAATTTAATGCATGAACCATGTCTATAAACTATTTAATTTTAAATTATACTAGTCATTGTAAGAAGCACCTAATTAATAAGGTTTTATTTACTAGAAATTAAATTGTTAAATGTCGACGAGATGTTATATGTTGGATATTTTAGTGTAATTGTGGTTAACTGAAGTGATCAATCTTCATAATAATAATTCATATAAGTTCAGAGGTGCGGAGTGCACACTTATATGAATTTGTTATGATCTTAGGGGTTCGCGTTCGCCCCTAAGGGACGGGGGTCCGGGGGCATCTTCGTGGATTCCAGGGACTTCTACCCGGCCGAGTGAGTTGGTGGCATGTGTCCACCCGGCTGGGTGAGGCACGGCGTGGAGTCCAGAGAGTCTCACCTGGGCGGGTAAGACGGTGGCAGGACTCCACCCGGCCGGGTGCCCCTCGGCGTGGAGTCCAGATAGTCTCACCCTGCCAGGTGAGACTGTGGCAGGACTCCACCCGGCCGGGTGCAAAGCGAATCCTTGTCCAGAGAGTTCCACCCGGCCGAGTGAGTTTCTGGCAGAGTTCCACCCGGCCGGGTGCATGGCAGTTGAGACCATTTTTGCCCCTTTTTTGTCGCTTTTTAACAGTTTTCTTTGGCTCTTTTTCACACAGAACATATTATACTTTGCTCTAATTTTCTATGAATTTTATCCGAACAAATTTTTGGGTGAACCGACCAAATAGATTTGATCTGAAAGTGTCTTCACGACTTTCAGAGAATCCGTACACAGTT